>JAKSZP010005686.1:0-79540 GCA_022478985.1 Massospora cicadina | reverse complement strand
AAGGTTGTAGAGTCAATACTCTTCAGGTTGGTAAAGTTAATATGGGAAGCCAGGTTAGGCAATCTGCATTTTGGTGTATGTTCCCTGGTTGATAAATAATAAAAATCATATTTTTGAAGATTTAACGCCCATCGGGCTACTCTCTCATTAGGTTCCCAATTTGCTGTAGCCATCCTAAGGAAGCATGGTCATTTAATTATAGTAAAATGTTTCCATATAAGTAAGATTGGAATTCTTAACTGCCAGTAGGAACGCTAAGCCTTTGCATTATATAACGCTATAGTTGCGTTCAGCTCTGGATAAGGTCTTGCTATAGTAGGCGATAGGATAGACACTAAGTTTTTGTCATGTTGATATAGTATAGCTCCAGTGGCTATATCGCTAGCATCAGTAAAGAGGTGAAAAAGTTTTCAAAATTTGGATAAATAATTACTGGGGAGTGGGTGAGAGAGATGCGTAGCAGGTTAAAGGCCTCCTGTTGCTCTTCTTTCCACTGAAAGGATATCTTTTTCTTTGGTAAATACACTAGAGCCTCGTAAGTGTCTATAATTTGTGAATTAAACTGGCAGATCCTACCATAACTAAGGAAACTTGTATGTCTTGTAGGGATTTAGGGGGGACATTTTAGCAATGGCCAAGTCCTTGTCATCCATCAAGGATATTTCAGCTTTACTTATCTTATGGCCCAAAAAATCCACCTTGCTCTAAAAAAGAGCATTCTGATGGCTTTAGTTTTAATGAAGATTGCTGTAGCTGCTGAATGTTTTGCCTGAGGTAATCTAGGTTCTCAGTAAAGGTTCTCAAAGAATGGTAATATTGTCAAGATAAACTAGCACAAAGGAGCGTTTTAAATTGCCTAAGAGTCCGTCCATGGCGCATTGGAAGGTATAGGGGCGTTACATAACACCTGCGGCAATTGAGTTGACTTGAATAATCCTTCACTTGAGATTAGAGCTCATTTTTCACAATCCTAGGCGAGAAATCAACTTTCAAGTGCCCGCTGACAAGATCCATAGCTGAGAAACAGTGGATTTGGACATCAAGCGTAAGGAATCATCTATACGTGGCAGAGGATAGCTATCTTTTTGTTGATAGAATTGAGGCGGTGGTAATCAATGACAACACTCTGGCCACCATCCTTTTTTCAAATTAACAGGAGTGGAGAAGCTCACAAGCTTTTAAAAGCACTAGTAAACTTACCTTCACAAATTGCTGTAATTCTAAGGCCAGTTGAGCTTCAAACACTTTGGATTTTTGGTATGGCTGGGACTTGGTTGGAGGGTGATCCTTAGTCTCAATTTGATGAATTACTATAGGCATTTTTTCAAAGTCACTTGGTCCCAAGGAAAAGATATTACCATAATCCTCAAGGAGGCCTTTGACGTTCTGGCGTTCATTAGAGGTGAGATTATCTCAAATCCTGCTTTTAACCATAGCTATGCTGAGTAGAGAAGAATACTAAATCTTATGAGGAGCCAAAAAAGCTCACATCAGCAATATTCTCAATGGATCATTGTTTATATAAGCGATAGGGGCATGTCATGGTACTTACATGGTATGATTCATTAAATTCCCTATGAAAATAGAGATAGATTTTCCCGTAGGAAGGATCCAAAATCCCTAGGTAGTTCAAAGCTTCTTTGATTGAAGGTTTTGGGTTCCCACTTAGCTCAAAAATTTGATTAGTAGGGACGAGAATCTGGATCCCCATATTTACAATAATTTGTGAGACAGAGGGTATTGTGATAGGATGAGGGGCATGCAGAGGGATCCCGTCTTCAACATCCACAACCTTCAGGTGAAACTTAGTTTTACCACCTAAGATTTGGTATCCAACTTTGCAAATGAAGGATGGGTATTTGATAAGGAATGTCCATTTTTGGGGCACCTTTACTTTTGACTGGGAGGTCAAACATTATTAGGATATGATACTATAGTAGGTACAGGTTTTTTCTTTGTGGTTGTTGATGCAGTTAAGCTCCTGCATTCGTTGGACCCCAATAAGCAACTTATAAGTATCATTTTCTAACGCAATGTCATGCATTAATTAAAAGTTTCCCAAATTGAAGGGGTAAGGCAGAATAAGCTCCTATCGCCTTAGTTGAATGATTGCCGGCCATACATATACAGCTTTGTGAATCAACTCCAGATCTATTTTTATCTTCCTGGATAAGTCGAGAGGAAATAACATTAACTGATGAACCAGTGTCAATTATCACCAAGACTTTACCCTTATGTATGTCTACCTCTACTCAAACCACTAAAGATCCAAATTAGGAATTAATAGCTAGTAAACTGTCATTAGGGATTTGTAGCAAAGCAAGCATAGGTTACCTGTCATGGCCAAGCTTGGGGCTGTATAATGCTTTTGAAATTTTATCTGCCAATGCTTGGCTTTCCATGGAAGAGCTGACCGCCAAAATTTATTTGGTTAACTGACCAAAGTAAAAGTAAGAAAGTTGGAGATCTCTATTTCCTTGAATAGAAAGAGGCACGTCAACTTCTGCAGGAGCAGCTAACACAAAACAACCTGAAGTGCTAGGAATAGAGCTAGAGATGGAACAATAGTATTGAGGCACTTAATTGCTGTAAGCATAGGGAGCCTACTGCCCTATACTGACTGATCTTTTGCCAACTTAAGTTGAAAAAACGCTACAATTGTCTACAGTGTGGTTGGTTCTCTTTCAATGAGTGCAGTATAATTCAGTTGTAGGCGAATTGGGGGTTTAACCGCTAGCACTTGGGGCCAATGCTTTTATTATTATTGAAATGAGTAGGCCTAGTAGGTTTGATTAGGTTGACTGAAACTCCAAAACCAGCTTCTTTGATATGGAGGAGAGACGTCCAGGTAGACTACACCGCTTTAAAATAAAGTAGAATGGTAGGAATATTTTTAAATGCTGAAAATGGAGCAGCGATAGTGTCATCTATAGTAAGAAATTTTTCTTTGACCAACGTTTGAGCCTCAAGGTAAAAAGTTGAGCAAATTCAGTAGTAGTTTAGCCCTGCTTAAGGCTTATACCCATAAGAGTTTGCTTTTGGTTGGATAAAGTTAGGTCGCTCTTAAATTCCCAAAGCAAGGCAGACTTGGCGTCACCCAAGTTTGGCAATGCAATAGATGAGGTACCATAATGCCTTGAGCTACGTGACTAAAACAGTTAGTTATGTGTGAGATTTTTATGTCAATGTCTCCCTCCATAGCATTTTCATAACAAAATAAGAAAGAGAAGATACACCCTTCAACTGGGACGTACTTCTCTGAATGATAATTTGAACGTGCCACTGGGGGGTTAATGGCCAAATAATGTGAACTGATACTGGGGGGAAGTTTTCACCTAAAAAGGAACTAATATCGCTGAAAGTTTTTTAAGGGTGGAGGATGGCCACTTTATTTTGTAAGGCGTTAATATCTTTAATTTATTGAGTCTACCCAATCATGGGTGGCACAAAGGGTTAATTTGGTGGCAACAAGAGGGAGTAACTGCTAATTTCGATTTTGAGCTCAGTAGTCACATCTCAAAGTTTGAGTTGGTGTTGCTCAAGGATTAGTTTTATTTGCTCTATTCCACGCATCATGGCGGGTAAAATTTTCAAGAGTTCAAGGCGTTCCAGATCTAAAAAGAGATCTGACGCCAGATTTTTATTGCTTATTTTTTAAATATTTTATAATTTTACTGGAAACTCATGGGTGTAACTGGCAGGGAGCAACAGTTTTTTTGGGACCACTAGGGTTGAGACCATGTATACCTTAATTTTTGAGGCCAGAGGACCTGAAGCTCCCGGGTGTTGGAAAATACTTTTTTGTTTTCTTGGTCAAAAAGTCTTTACTCCTAATACTATGTCTGGAGTGGCAAATCAAAAATATGAGATCGTCCTTAAGTTTATAAAGATAGGATAAACTGAATTAAAAAGACAAATAAGAGAAAAATCTTATGAACTAATTTCTCTCTTTCTGCTAAGCATCACTTTTCAAAAATCAATTCAGCCTTGAAATTTAGCTCCACTAAAGAGATTTACGAAAACTATTAGCAAATATGGCGGGAAACCCCACAAAAGAACCCGCGGGCTCGGCCAAACGAGCCAGCACCACCCCCCAAACAAAGCAACCCCTGGTTACCCACCTCAGGGTCAACCAGAATCACCCGCTCTCAAGCAGTGGCCGTGAAAGCAGGTACCACCCCCAATATGGAGCTACTTCAACTAACGCCAGTTCACCTGATCGCACTTCTGCAACCTTCACACCCAACAGCTCTGCGTGCGCTACCTCCCACCAACCCGCTGGGCCCCCTCCAACCAAGGAGGCCATCAACCACGCTGTTTTAATGGCGTCTGCTCAGTTGAATGCAACTCAGCCCATCCAGGCATTCACCTCTCCCATTGTGTCAGCTAATTCAGCCCCATCTATTATTGCTGACGCCGTGTTTCTGGTTCCCCCCATGAGGGGCGATACCCAGCTACCTGGCCCCCAAACCCTCAGATGTAAGGTTGGATTAGTCGCACATTCTGGTTCACTAAGCACCAAATAGGGACAATCTACTCTTCCCAATGGGGATTCAAATGGTTCAGATTTCGGAACTTCACACCAGTTCCAATCCCACCTGTCCCATTTAAACCCCGTAATTGGCACTTCTCAGGTCGTCACTTTATCTCCATATGCTGAAAACGACCAATTCACCAATCAGTCAGTGAGTCTTGCCCACGAAATAACAGCAAATACTTGGGCTGAATTTACCCAAATAGATTGGGATGGTGATAAAACATCGCCCTCCTCCCAATTGGCTGGAGTTAATTCCAATCTGGATGGGCCTCCCCAATTTAGCGAGGCCCAACAATCCTCCCCTCAATTCAATATGCCGCCAGCAACTGCTCAAACATTCCAGCAACAGAGGAACTCTGCAAACTTGTCCAAACCACCAGCTCACATTCAACCCGTGATTGCAGCCCAAAGCAAACACAAACGTACCAAAGGAGCCACTGGGGCGTGGCAAAAACCTCTGGCACCAACGCTACCCAAAGCTGATCCCTGTGAAGTGGCGTTTATTGCTGATGTTAAGAATAAATGGGCTAAAACTATAGCGTAAAAAGCTCTACCTCGCTTAACCCTCTCCCACGTGATTCGCCTTTATTATGGGCATAACCCTGTTGAATTCTATATGGTGGATTACTTCTCATACTTTGCAGCGATTGCGGAGACATTCCCAATTAACACCACCATTCATGAATCAGTGGAGGGCCACTACATCGATGTGGGCTTCACTGAAGCTGCCCTTGCTGACCATGCTGCCACCCTCCAGGTCATTATTCCGCGTGGATCTCTTTGCATCTCCCGCACATGCTCTCACCTGGAGAAATTTTCATGGGTTACTTTTTCCAACCTAATAAAAAGACTGTTGATCCTAAGTCTCTTAAACTGGCGCTCCATCGTGATTTAATGGAGTTTGGGTCTGTTCTTTCAGTGGACTTTAGCGTCCCCTCTTACTATGCTTTCACTAAAAGAGCTCGCACTGCTAGGGCGTCGTTCGTCCCCTCCTCACTGTATCCCACAACATTGAGGTTATTTCTCGTGTGGCGGTAGTTGGAGCATGCCCTGAGATCTTTTTTGTCGACCCTGATCAGGCGCGCCCCCGGTGTTCATGGTGTAACGCCCTTGGACACCTGTATAGTGGCTGCACAGCTCGAAAACAAGCCCTTTTAGCCACCGCCCAGGGGCCTAAACCAGGCCAAAAACGATCCCACGTGGCCGCAGCAGCAATTCCACAACCCACACAATGGGTTCCCGTTCAAGACCTGTCCCCTGAGGCCTTACGCCTAGCAGTTGAAACAGCTAACCCCACTATTGGTACGGGATACCTTCGCGCTCATGCCCCCCTTCCAGTGGGCACCCCCTCCAATCTCCCAGAGTCAACTCCCTCTCTCACCAAGCGCAAGGCATCTCCCACAGGGCGCCCCTCGTCAGACACGCCCACTCAGGGCTCCGCGGCACCCCCACCAATATCCACCAGCAATTTATCGCATCAACCCTCAGCTCCCAGTGGAGCTATGCCCACCAGCATGGACTGGCAACCTGCAGCCTGCGGTAGAAGTGCCACCTCAAAGAGTCCTACCCCAACCCCACAGTCCATTTTGCGCGGCTCCTTTGAAGTGTTGGAGGAAGTGAATATGGACTCAGACTCATCAAATGGGGACACCGCGGAGGTCGCCGTTGAGCACCCTCAGGTCCTTCCCCTGCAACGGAGCAGGGGCAGCATCCTAGGCTGGCTTACTGGGTCCTCCGCCCCCTCATCCTCTCCTTCCCCTCAGAACCCTCGACTCTCCTCACAGATTGCAGCTAATAGTCAAGCTAAAGGACTCAAAACGTGCCGCCTCACACCAGCAGGTTTAAGCGCTGGCAACCCCCCAGGACATGGAGGGGAACAGCTATGAGTCCCCACGGCAGCACCCTGGCCCTGCAATCCATCAACGCGAATGGGTTGCGGGGCTTTAAACGGAAAGCCCGCCTCCTCCGCAGCTTCAGGTCAGCACAAATTGACATTGCTGCTGTCCAGGAGCCCCATATCCTCCCCCACGAACAATCTGCATGGAATGAACAGTTTGTAGGCAACTACTTCTGGACAAACCATGCCGCCCTTATTGTTTTGAATCCCCCAGGTTAAAACCCATTATTTTTCACAATATCTAGGTGGCCGCCTCATACTGGCCAAACTCACCACTCCTGACTTCTCTTTCTTCGCTGCAAGCATCTACCTGCCTAATGCAGGTCAGGAGCAAACCGGCTCTTGGAAGAGCTCGTCCAACTCAATCTCCCACGGAATACAGTCCTCTTGGGAGATTTTAACACAAACATAAGTCGCGTCCGTGACTCTTACCCCCTGCAGCAAAGGAACGCCCTGGATCAAGTCGCCTCCAGGATTTCCTTCGCCTGAGTGGCTTTATGGATGCGCTTCCACCCTCCGTGTCTGGCCTAGGTTGCATGACTAGGATCCAGTATGATGGAGGAGCTTTCTAGTCAGCGTCACGCATATATATGGCACTGATTGGCCCCCTGCTAATTGGCCGCGTCTCCTCTCCCATCTCTCGCGACAACCATCTGAGTGATCACAGGTCACTCACCGTTTTCCTCACCACCACGCTTAGACTGTCGCGTAGGTTCTGGCCTAGGGTTGCCCCAGCTCTTCTCAACAACCCCTTCACTAAGGAGAAGCTGTCTATGACCATCTAAAAGACTCTCACCTCCCCCCCACCCCACCTGCTTGAACACAAGGCTAGATGGGCGGTGACCAAGGAGGGCATCACCAGCGTTGCTTACAACTGTGCCAAAGCCCAGATGACTGCAGCTCACACCAGAGTCAAAAGGGCGGAATCCAGAATCAGACATCTGGAGCGAAACTGCCAGCCTTCGCCCTCTCCCAGTTGGTTGGAAGACTGGGAAGCGGCGCAGGAAGCACTCCGCTTGGAGCTCACACTGCAGGAAGAACGGGCAGCAAACTTTACAACATCTCGTTACTATGCTCAATGGGAATGCCCCACCCGCTTCTTCTTTCAGAAACAGAAAGCCCGGTCAACAGCGCAGGATATTACTGCACTGGAGATTGGCACTACAACCACTTCAGATAAGGAGAAATCACGAAGGAACTACACCGCTTCTACTCCAGCCTCTTCCATGCCACCCAGGTGGACCCGTCGGACATTCAAACTTCCTGTGGCGGGCTCCAGAGCCGCCCATTGACTCACGGGCTGATAAGGCTCTACTGGCGCCTATTTCCATCCAGGAGATGATGGAAACCCTTCTGAAATCCCCACGGCTTAAAGCCCCAGGCCCAGATGGAATACCCTTCGAGGTGTACCTTCTGGAACCTGCGGTGATAGCCAGAACCCTCAGCGACCTCTTCGCTGCACTCTTGGTGAATGGCGAGGTCCTCCTCGACTCCAGAGGCTCAATCACGACCCTCATTCACAAGAAGTCAGACCGTGAGAACCTGGCGAACTGGCGCCCCATAGCGTTGATCAACACAGACCACAAGCTCTTCACGAAGCTTCTGGCCAACCGCATCACCAAATGGGTGTCACCTCGCCTCTCCCCATCCCAGCACGGTTTTATTCCGGGGAGGTCATTATGGGACAACTATAATGATCTTCACGTGACTTTGACTGCTAACTCTCGTAAGGTGAATGGCTTTGTGGCTCTCCTGGATATGGAGAAAGCATATGATTGGGTGGCCTGGAAGGATATTGATGCTTCCCTAGCCCGCTTCCATCTCCCCCACGCAGCTAGGCGCTGGATATCAGCGCTCTATGACCAGCTCCACACCAGAGTCCTGGCGCCAATGGGTTTTACAGTGGCAGTACCAGTTGGATAAGGTCTTCGGCAAGGGGACCCCCTGAGCCCTATCCTTTTTAACATCACCCTCGACCCCCTCTTGGCCTCCTTACAGGATAAGCTAACAGGGATTCTGGTCCCAGGTAAAGCCCCCACCCGCACCATGGCATTTGCAGATGACACCGCCATTGCATTTGGCTGCCCTGGGGATGTTGCCCTCGCTGCTGTGACCATTGAGAGGTACACCAAGGCGTCCAACGCCAAGGTCACCAACTCCAAGACAACAATTGTACAGGTCGGCTTCCCCACCTTCCCCCCACCATTTGGTATTGAACCTGTGCGCGGTACCTTCCATCACCTGGGCGTTCTCACCAACCAACAAGGAGTTGCGCTAAAAGCCAATGAGGACTTGCTCCTCGCAGCAGTTAACTCCAGGATTGCCATCTGGAACCGGTGGCACATCACCCCCCAGGGTTGAGCTCTGATGGCCAATGTGTTCCTCCTCTCCAAAGTCTGGTTCCTAGCACACGTCTGCCCATTTACAGATTCCTTTTATACGCGCCTCAATGTACTCCTCCGCTGTTAGGTCTGGGGCTCAAACCATCCACCGATGGCCCTCTCAACCATTGCCTGACCCTGCAATGAAGGGGGCCTAGGGCTTCTGGGCATGCGATCCCACGCCACCACAATCTTCCTGAAGTTCCTATGGCCAATTGTCTGCTGGGATGCGACCCCCATGCCTCAATGGGCGCCCGCCCTCCGTCAGTCAGTGTCAGCAGCTCTGGGTCTTCCTAGAGCATCTCTGATCTCATTAGGGGAGTGGCTCACAAACCACCCAGGCCATCGCCTGAAACCATCCTCATCCCCCTACTGGAACCAGGCTCTCCTTGTCCTGAAACGAGTAGGCGCACGAATCCACCATGTCTTCCCATAAAGAAGGGACGGCCCTGGCCTCAGCCCCCATCGCCATGCAATTGTGCATAATGGACAATTTGTCACAACTCGCCTCAAACCCCAAGATCGTCCTCCCATCCGCCCAAGACTCCTTGAGCTCCTCCCTCCCTCTGTGAGATTCGACCTTAAGGAATTGTGGAAGGACGTCTATCACCCCATCCTGTCAGCAAAGGTGTCCAACACCTTATGGAGGGTGCTCCACTGTTCATACAAGACAGGGGACCGGAATGGCCCTACCTTCCAGCACTGAAGCTTCCCCCGGTGTGCAGAGCCTATTGACTCCCACCTCCATCAAATTTTCACCTGTCCAGGTGTCGCTGCATTTTGGCCAAAGGCCCGCGCGCTCCTCCATGCTCATCCCTGGTCTGGACACACTGTGCAAGACCTCATGTTTGAGCAGACGTTGCCTGGTTGCCACCAACCCCTCCGTGTCCTCGCCTATGCCACAGCCATCTGGACCATCCATAACTCCTTCCTTCGTGCTGCCTTTTACCAGCAGGTGTGGACCCTTCCACACATGATCACCCACTTTCAGGTACACTTCAAGATGGCCCTGAAGGTCTGCACTATGTCGCCAACCCTCCCCCGCTCAGTTGTCACTGCAACATGGCTCTTGCGCGTAAACCCCTCCCTTTCTCGATGCCTCCTCCCTCCTCTTCCTCGCCTCAGGCTCTTAGAGCCCAGGCATAATTTAATAACCATTGATGAATCCCCCTCAGGTTGGGACCATCTAGTACTAAAAAGAGAAAAATCTTACTTTGCTTTGAATTAAAATTATAATGGAGATCAGGGAGGTTACCTGTTCCATTTCCAAGCAGTCCAAACTAAGATCTATAATTATTACAAATTGGGGGATTCTGTAGCAGGCTTAATCATCTTGGTCAAATAGGATTCACTCACTACATTGATTGGGTTTGAACCCTGATATTAGGGGTTTGTAAGATGAGTAATATATGACTGCATACATCAGGGATTATCCCCAATAATGGTTTCAGATATTCTGATGGTTTGGGTTTCTTCCCGTCATCTTTCTCATCTGATTCTCCAATTTGGGTAGGAATCCCAACAAGGGCAGTAAAAATGAGTCATAAATTGAGACCCCAGTCACTTACCACCTCCCGTGGTACATCAAAAATAGAGATAACACATTAAACAAAAGAGCGAGTCTATCTACTTGGAGATAATGGCTGACATACAAGGAATAAAAAGGTAGAATTTAATAAAGCCGTTTACAACCACCATAATTACATTAAAGCCATTGAAATGGGGAAGTTCAACGATTTTGTCAACAGATATTAAGGTCCATGGACCTTATGCCTGCTGCAGGAGATGAAGGAGTTCATTACTAACTGATCCAGCAGACTTAGCGTGCGCAAGTTACAAGATTTATGATCCAGTTTGGTAGATCCTTGGAGCTGCTTGGCCATTTGAACGTCCGCTTTATTAAAAGCAAGGCATTTTTAGGCCCTGGGTGCCCACCAACTGGTAATCATGGTGAGCGTAGATTTCTTCATCCCATAGTTGTTTAGGAACCATAAACACTACTTTTGGACAAGATCCGCCGCTCCATTATCATTTATTGAATTTACTGTGGGTCAGTGAACCCAACTGTTCAAACAGCACAAGTCCCTCCAAGCAGATGAGCTTACCACTAGTAACTGAGATACCCATGGCACATCCTGTTCCAAATCAGCCTGAGAAATTTGAGAGAAGCAATGGCGAGAATCTTGTGAGGAAGGATCACCATTATTAACTCTTTCGTTTAATCCTCCATCAAGATCATGGTAGGGTCTTGACTCAGAAGATTAAGGATAATATTTAACGCCCCCTTTACAAGCTTGTATTTAAAATTAAAGCTGTACAGGTTGCATATTGTCTAAGTCTGATAGTGAGAAACTTTTGTAGCTTCCTGAAGTACATAAGGGCGCAGTGATCCAACTGGACAACCACTTCATGCCATGCACCATGGAGAAAATACCATAAGTGGATGAGCGACCACAACACCTTGGCAAACCCGTGTTATATATGGCCCATAATTGTTTTGAGGCGGAAAGTTATGCAAGAAGAGAAAAAGTATGTTCCACCCCATCATGGTCCTGAATCAGTATGGCCTTACAGAAGCCACCAAGGCATCACATGGAACTATGAAAGGCCAGGATAAGTTTTGCGTGTTTTAAATTGTCAGCTACACATATACTTCAATAATTGCTGCAATTGCAAATTACGAATATTCTTTTATATAAATGGAACTTTCTTCCCATTCAGTGTGTCCAGACGCGGGGATAAAACCCTAATTGGTCCTTTAAGCATCAGGGACCCAAAGTTTTGGTAGTTTAGTAGCTTAAAAAATGCAGAAGAACCTACAAAAGGGCTAATTGAATATATGAAAATTGTTTCATTAGTATTTTAGTCTGAAATTATTTATGGTACTTGTAGGCTAAAAGTAATCTAGAGAGATGATTCAGGATAAGCAGAAGGTAGATAAGTAGAAAGTAAGCGATTAGAAGGTAGATATGTAAAAAGTAATCAAAGTGGTTTGACCTTGGGACAAATTTACCACACTGAGCTTTTTTATATAGACAGTACAAGTTTTGAACTTGTGTTAAAAAAACCTGCACTAGAGTGGAAGCAGAAATTACCCTGCCAGTATAACCACTATTGAAAGATAGATATTTAAGTTACTAAACAATAGAAAACAAATAAATGCTTAACTTAGTGAAATCTCTTGGCATAGGTTGCCAAAAAAACTAATAAATTGTAAATTTAGATGATAATAATGACATGAAGGTTAGCTTTGGCTTTAGTGGCCAGTAATCATCTAAACATAACTTTCTATTGGGATTTATACCAATGATTTTAGACAAGCTAATTCAGTTGTTTTACTAATAAAATTGGTATCAGTGATGATCCCAATATATCAAATTAGCTCAACGCAAGTTAATGAGAATCACAAAATGGCATCTATTAGTATTTTAGATTTTAATGAGTCATGACCACAAATAAGAGTCATGACCACAAATAAGAGGCTTCACCCAGAAGAGAGAAATCCTGACAGATCCCAATCCAAGCCTCGACTAGGGTTAAGAGCCAAGGCATCTTCATCTGATTAGGAAGAGTGGGCTCATCAGAATCTTTATTTATAGCTTGGTATGAACAAAAGAGCAATTAAGATTCTGGTGCCCATAGTTTTTGTAAAGAGAGATCCAAATGTAGCAGGAGTTGTATGACCTAAAGTAGATGGCGCATATTTAATTGTGAGATCTGATAAATGTTATTCTTTCAGCATCAATATTTGGTAGAAACTTAGGCGTTATCTTCCGCATAAGAAGAGCAGGAGTCATCAGATTTTTCAGGAATAGTTTGATACGAGAAAAAGAAACAACTAAAAATCTGTTGTTATAGTTTTTGTGAAGACATAGAGAGAGACAAATGTAGCAGGTGTTATATGGGCCAAAAGTAGATGCCGCAGATTTTATGAATGAGATCAGGTATGATATAGGCGGAGGATTACAATTTAATGCAGGTGTTATTGAAAATCATTGTCATTCATTGCCAGAAATGGTTTTTGGTTATCCTTGGAATCATATCACCAGTAACCCTTTGAATTAGCTCAACTCAAGTTAATGAGGATCATGGTAAAATATAAACTTTTGATATTTCATTTTTCATTAGTTGCTGGTTAAACAAAAAGTAAAGGTATCATGGATTGGCACCATGAACTTCAATTAGCTATCAGTGTTAGTAAAATAATAAAAAATCTTTAGTTATAATAAAATTAGAAAGTCCCTATCAAGAAGGTTAGACCAGCAGGAAAATCCCTCCCACTGGTACAAAAGGATAAGATCAGCTTGAATAAATTTCAACTGATCCTAATCATGTATCAATCAAAAACTAGACTAGCTGTAAAAAAACACTCTAATTGGGAATCATCAGGATCAGATCAGCTGTTGTCTCTCCAGTTTATCTCACTATATTCATACTGAGCTTGACGGCTTGATAGCTGGTGCAGAGGCTCAGGGCTGTTTATCCTGGTCTTGAGCGAATAAAAAGCTGAACAGAGGCAAGGGTCTTTCATCTTGGGCTATAGGCCCAGGGCATGGTCTCTCCACCTCCTTCCTGGGCTGTATTTTATACGAGGAGCTCAGGGGAACCTGGCAGAAAGCTACACTTTTGTTGGGACATGGGAGATCAAATCTTAACTGGTACTATGTTGCATCAGGGCCCAAAGTGCCTAGTGGGTAATAGCCCCAAAGGGCAGGAGAACCTACATTAGGACTAATTGAGTATAAGAGAAATTTTGTTATATCAGGATAAATCCTTAAAGTATTTGTAGTACTAGAAGGCTAAAAATAAGCTTAGAGTGAAAATAAAGGACAAGCAGGTGGTAGATAAGTAGAAGGTAAATGATTAGAAGGTGTAATAAGTAAGTTACTAAGCAAAAGATATCGAGTGAAATCTTAGCTCAGTGAAGCTTTTGGCTTAGGTTGCTAATAGCAATAATAAATCTTAGATTTAAATAATAATAATTACAGGATCAATTAGCATTGGCTATAGTCGCCACTAATTGTCTAAATAAAGATTGCTATTGGGATTGATCCCAACGATCTTTTAACAATTAGTTCATTTTAATTCTTTGATTATTGGTATCAGAAACAATCCCCAATATAAAAATTAGCTCAACTCAAGTTAATGAGGAGCACAAATTTGGTATTTATCAATATTTTTATTTTAGTGAGTTGCGACCTCATATTAATAGGCTTCACCCAGAAGAGGGCGAATCCTGACACAATGAATGGAGAGGCGCCACTAACTGGTAGATAGCATTAGAGATTTAATTGAGAGAATAATTGTCCCATAAAAATATGCAGCTGCTTCTGGATGATGGGATTGGTTGAGAAAAGAATAATCTCAAGTTGCTGGAAAGGATAGCATAAAAGTCCTTTAGGACAAGATTACTCAAGAAGGTAATCTCATCCCTGAAGAACTCAAACTTCAAGGCTTTACATAAGGTTTAACCTTCTTTAGCACCTCCAGTATGGCCTACAGGTCCCTCTCAGGCTACTTAGGGGTAGAGAAGTGAACCTGTTTAGTGTCAATATTTTTCACTGCATAGGTGAATTGAAGATCGCCCAGTACATCATCAATCACGTGTCAGAAGGTACAAGGTGCGTTCTTGAGGCCAAAGGGCATCACATGGAATTGGAAGATACCCCACCAGGTACGAATAGCCATCAGCCACTACTGGATTTCTGCTACTCAGATTATACTAAAGGAGTTCACCAGGTTGAGCTTGAAAACACCCATGATTTGGCAATCGCTTAACTAATGGTTTGCTCAATGGAAAGCGGATAGGGATCAAGCACAATGATACTTAAAATAGCCATATTCCATGCATGGGCGCAACATACCATCAGCCTTTAAGCAAAAATGATGGGGGATGCAATGGGAAGATATTAAGAAGCCCACTTATCTGGAGCATGTCATAAAACCACACTTCCAGTACCTAGTCCTTTTTTTAAGGTATATGGGTACAGAGGACGTTGATATTGATTACAATTATTTTCAAGTGAAAGGCCAGATTATACTTAGAGTGGAATTAGAGTGATTGGCCTTCTGCATATCAAAAATATCCTTGAACTGGAATAAGCTGTAAGTGCAATACAACGGTACTCAGTTGGGGAGGAGTTTAAGGAATCAATAACACCATTTGAAAAACTTTTCTTTCTCGTTGCAAACACTTTTGCAACCCATTCAATTCAAGACTAAATCTAGTTTGATAATCTCATAGAGGGGATTAGTCTGCGCCCATGTCTGGGAGCAGTTGGGCAAGCAAGGCAAGAGGAGCAGGCGGAAGGCCCGCAGCCTCTAATGTTCAAAAACGCCCCGGAGAATCGTTGGAATAGAAAAAAATCTAAAAAAACTGGCGGTCACAATTTCCCCGGAGATACTCGCGTGGCAAGCACGATGCAACCAGTACATCAACACGCCACATTCCCAGCCACTTTTGCCGGTGGAATTTGGAGTCCGTGTGTATCTGGACATCCAAAAAACGGCCCTATGGGAAAAATTTTGTGAAGATGTACACAAAATTTTCCCAACCACGGTTTACGTTGCACCTCACTCCATGTCACGCGGTTGGCTGGACCTAGGTTTTGAAAGCAAAATGGCAGCAGACGAGGCTGCAGCAGTGCGCGTAGTGGTTGACCTCCCCAAAGGGCAACAGGTCGTCAAAACTAAACGCACCAGATGGACAAAATCAAACCAAATTTTCCTCACATTTGACTTTTTGCCTACTATGGTAAAACATGACATTTTGGAGCAACACCTGAAAGATGGTCTCGCCATATATGGCGAAATACAATCTTTCGAAATGCAACGTTTCATGCTGATGCCATACCTGTGCACCGGCAAAGCCATCGCAGTTCTGACCCCAACTGAGGAGATCGTGAAGGACCTAACCCAGATCCCGCACTCCACCTTTATTGAATTCGCAGGGCACACCACCCACCCATTCCGGGTAACCATAGACAGCGTGCCCCCCATTTGCACCCACTGTGACGCGTTCAGCCATAAGGCACATGTGTGCCCCATCAAAGAGGGCGTTACATTCCAAGAGCACCCCTCAGCAGCCATGGCCAGCGGAGAGGCGCACTACAAACCAACCGCAAGCACCAAAGAGGCTTTCCTGTGGGGAGCACAAGGCTGCTACCTATTGGTAAAGCCCATCTCCCGCAGGAGCGGAAGAAGGCCAAGCAGGCTCATAGGACCACGACCAAGGAAGCGGCCAAGGTCACCACCACCATCCCACACTCACAACGCCAGGAGGACATGGAGACCTTTGCGGTGGAAGCAACTCGGGAATCCATCACCCAATCAGATTGGGAGACCCAAGCTGAACGAACCACTCAATCTAAGGATCCGATGGGAGATTCAATCTCACCCAATCGCTGCACCCAAGCCCCAGTCGAAAATGACTTGGGACCTATCCCAACCAAAAAAATCTTTTTTGCCCCACTCGACGGTGCACCAAACTTATCCGCACTGCAAAAAATTCGTCCGACGTTGGGAAAACAAAAAGCGAAGGCCAAAGCCAATGCAACTCTTTCCGCAGTAATTAACAAAAACCCTGATAGCATTGCTGCTAATACCCACGCTGCTGTGAAAGCCCGTGGGGACCTGGAAGAGGCTGGTGGGCCAGGGGGCCCACCCCTCGCACCTAAGGTGCGATGGGGGAAACCTTCACTCTAGGGACGCTGAATATCGCCAGACTCAAGGCCTCCCCATCCCAGGCTAGGAAACTTAGTTTTTTACAAAATAATTTACCCGTGGATATCCTGGCCATCCAGGAAACCCACTGTCCATGAGGTTCCGAGGATGCTTGGAAAACAATGCTCTTACCATCCCTATCCTTTTGGTCAAAGCACTGTGGGGTGCTAATTTAGAAAAACAATTTTTTCAAATTTATATCTTCAGAAACATTCCTAAATGACCGAGTGCTTGTTGTCACCTTCTCATGGGCTGATGTTGCACACACAATCGTCAACATTTATGCCCCAAACGGTGCACAAGAGCATCGGGAATTTTTCTTGTTGGTCAAATCCCTCCCGCTACCCCCTGATTCTTTCCTAATTGGCGACATGAACTGTTGGCTAACCTCACCAACGGACCGGTGGCCACCCTCACCCCACGCCCCACAGGGTCATGTAGAACTATGCATTCTAAAAGCCACCCTTGGGTTAATGGATGCGCTGCCATGACATGCCCCACTACTCGAAAACATGATGTGTCCCCACATCCACAATGGCCAATTAAGGTCCATGACCCGCATTGACTTTATTCTAGCGCCGGCGAAATTCCAACCCCACATCTCCCACTTCAAAACAACGAAAATGGAATTCTCCGACCACCGACTGGTCTCAATAACATACCACTTACCCATCACAGTTGCAAAGGCCCCACATTGGTGCAAAATCCGCCCCCCAGAGCTTACGCCGCCAGGATTTTCCACGTGGGTGGAAGAGGCAACTTTGGCAAAATTGTTTGTTGCACCGTTTTGCGCGGACCCCATTTCCACATGGGCAACTTTCAAAGAAGACACCATCCACCACTATCGCAATCTCTCATCCAGACGCTCACGAGCCACATCGGCAGTTATATCGCGTGCACTGGTGGAATTGGCCCACTTGGAGTCCAACATTCCAGCCTCAGGATATAGCCCTGCATGGGGCCAGAAGTGGGTGGAGGCAGCAGCCCACCTCAACGCACTTGAAAGGCAACACAAACATTGGGTTTGTGTCCAATACAGGGCCACACGCATCACTAAAGGCGACAAGTGTACCGCATACTTCTTCAAAAAAAAATTTTTGCACCATGCCAGAGCGTGGCCTGCACACAGGTGCAAAGATTGGATAATTCTATTGTGGACACACCGGCCGAAGTGGCAATCAAAATGTAAAGATATTACTCCAAGTTATATCGAGCTGAACCAATTCAGCTGGCCGAAATGGCGGAATTTCTTGACAGAGCTCATATCCACACCGTTTTCTAATACCCAGAAATAATGAATTTAATTACTCCGAATGAATTATGGACTACCATTCATGGTGCGCCAAACCAAAAATGCCCAGGCCCAGATGGCATTCCATATGAGTTCTACAAAAAATATTTTAAATATATATCCCCATTGCTGCTAGCCTCACTCAACCAAAGCCTGTTGGAAACGCGCCTCCTACCAGGAGGACATGAGGCCTTTACAGTCACACTCTTCAAGAAAGGGGATAGGCTAGACTTAGCCAACTGGCGCCCCATTTCTCTAACAAACACAGACACCAAAATTTTAACAAAAATCATGGCTAACTGTTTAGGGACTGTAGCATCTGCCACCATCTCTCCAGAACAATTCGGTTTCATCCCCAGAAGGTCGATTTGGGATAACGTGCATTCTGTGGCTAATGTGTGTCAGTCCACAGCCTCTGGGGCACTTGTATTCTTGGACCAACAAAAGGCCTATGATAGAGTAAACTGGGAATACCTTAGGGCCTGCCTCCAACAATTCCGCCTACCTCCCCGCTTCATTAACTGGGTGATGCTGCTCACGGAATCTGCAACAATGGCTGTGCGTGGCCCAGGTTTCTAACGGAAGTAGTCCGTCCTCAAAGGGGCCTGCGACAAGGGGACCCCCTGAGCCCACTCTTATACAACTTCACCTTGACCCACTACTGCGAAATGTGAATGCCCAACTCACTGGGGTCCATGTGCCAGGCCAAACCCCAGTCAAGATGATGGCATTTGCAGATGATTGCGTGGTGGGGGTGTCTAATAACAAAGATGCACGCGCCCTTGAAGCCCTCATCCAGGAATATTCCCGGGTAAGCAACGCGGCACTGAACGCCTCCAAAACCGAAATCATCCTCCTTGGTCGGTTTCAGAACTGCTGGGCCCCAGCAAGTAGTTCCCAACCCAGCCCATCTGCTCGCCCAAGTCCACGCCTTACTAACTCAAAATACACCGCTCTACTGGTGCTCCCCTTTGTGCCGCGACCTACCATAGGACTGGTACGCCATCTGGGCGTGTGGTTGGAGGCAGGAGGATACGCGTCAGCAGTAATGGAGTGCCATATACTGGACAACGTGACGAAGCGAATCGCCTCTCTCAGAGCCCACCCTACTACCCTCACTGGCAGGGTTGTTCTTGCCAACTCTATGCTCCTATCCAAAGTCTGGTTTGGAGCCCACGCCATCCCCTTCTCCCCAAGCTTCTTCAAATCCCTGTATGCTTTGCTACAAGGTTGGCTTTGGTCAGGCCGCCCTCCACCAGTACGGCTAGAGGTCATGTTTGGCCCCCATCATCATGGTGGCATGGGCCTACTTGACTTCAAAGCCCATGCCGCCAAGATCCTAGGCACCTGGATTGCGGCCGTCACTGCTCCTACACTCCCATCCCAACACTGGTCCCGCGCAGCCCGCTCCAACTTCTCCCGAGCCTTGGGCCTCAACAATCCATCAAACCCCCATTCCCTGATGAAATACCTCGCATCATACAAATTGGCCACAGGTCCTCACGGGACAAAAACCCACTACAAACAAATCCTACTCTCCATGCGAAGCGCAGAGTGGAGAATTCGTATTAGTGGACATACAGCCCAAAGAGGCCGCCCCTCTCCTCAGTTCACACAAGAGGTACAGGGGCTACCCATCCATGATGGCGTGATCCCCATTCGACCCCAATTCCTATCCAGGGTGGACTACCTGGACATGATGGACATCCCTTATTCCACTGAAACCCAAAAGACTATCTGGAAATACGCACACCATCCTCTGTTGCAGCCTCAAGTCCGCTCCCATGTGTGGCGCTGCCTGAGGCGGGTGTATCGTACAGCTGAGCGCTCTAATGCTTTACACTCATCCTGTGTCGTGTGTGGCCAGTATGAAACGCTGTTTCACCGCCTGGAGAAGTGCCCCACCTTTAAAGTAATATGGCGCGAAGTCCAACGTCTGCTAGGCCAGGATCAAACACATCCCTTCAGTCTTATAAGAGATATGTTTGCTTCATCAATGGCCTCCCCCTCCCACCCTCCCTTCGTGCTCTGGTGGTTGCAATCGCCATGTGGACTATCCACACGATTGTCTTAGAAGCCATTGCCGGATCCATCCCCACCCTCCCTGAAGCTGTCCACAGATTCTGGTCTCATTTGGTGGATCACTTTCAAGCGTGGATGTTTGGATATCTCCCACCACGTCGCCGGCAGCTGGTCTCCTCCTGGTTCCCAGTCTGGTCATCAAATCAGACCCCTTCCTCCACACGTTCTCAATAGTGGCTACGCCCCCTACACACGTTCCCTCCCCTTCCCATAAGTGGCGTTCCCGCTGGCAACAAGAGATAGCATTGCTTCTCTGGGGTGCCTCACCCGGTACTAAGTTTTGTCTCATCTGAGTCATATTCGGAAGTGTCCGTCCCATGGTCGGCCTTCCCCCGCAATAAATTTAAAAACACCATTTGAAAGGGGAAGGTATCAAGGAGTAGGAGTTCACCACATGTGTGAGGGTTTTCAAAAGACAAGAGGTTGGGCTTCAAATCGATACTAACTTTTTGCCGCCTCCACCAACTAGCCAAAGAAGGACAAGAAACAAAAAACTGGCAACGCGGTAAACTGGTCACAGAATACAAACAAATGAACCAAGAATGGAACTGGACGTCTCATTGCATAATAAGACATGTAGGCTGGCAAGGCACTTGATACCAAGGCCCCTGCTTCAAGAACTAAGGCCAGATCCTAAGCAGCCTGCAAGCTCATAAAATTCACTGCTACTATATCCAAGAGAGCCTTGACGGATACCATATGAGATCCCAGCTAATTTTTATATATGTAACAAATAGTAGTCACGATCTTAATTATTAGAGACTTTGCGGAAAATATCTGGTGAGGAAGGGGTATATATCAGCTGATCCTCCGGAACATGCTTGAGGGACAAAACTGTGGTTTGGGCAGCTATGAAAACCTTAACTTCACATGTTGTACTGAAGACAATAGTAGCACCAACAGATTCACATACATCTGCCTTCCAAGAGCGTCAAAGTTGACAGTGATTATACACCACTGGAACAAAATGGCATGATGAGGGGAAGATCTGTGGCAACAGGGACAAACATCACACCCACACTTGCAACCCAGATAAGCTAGACAGGACGAGGCAAAAATGAAATCTGAGCCTTCTTACACTTGATATGGGTTATTACCCACCGTTGTTTGAGCCATGAGGTATCTCTAAACTGTGAAATAAAAACTGCGATGCAAATAATGGGCCATCCCTCTGAAAAACACTACCACAACAGAAGTTGGATATTACATTTAAAAAAACCCAACGTAACACCCCGCAAATTGAGAAAAAGAAAAGAGATGATAATTAAGTTTGGTATTATTTAATGGAGCATTTGATAACAATAAGATAGCGCTGGCACTCAGGATGAGATACCACCCTAAGCACCAGACAGAATACCTGTGGTACAGCCATCATATTGTAGGATGCAAGGATACTAAGACAATAAAGAGCATTACCCAGGAAATCATAAAATTGGAAATCATGACTATTAGTTTCCTTGAAAACTTCTTTTTATTTAACCGTGGCAAGCCAACCAGGGGATGGGCATTACCAAGTATGTGTGGAAAATGAAGATAAATAAATTTGGCACCCTGGGGTACTCAGGCTACCCCTGTTGCCAGCGGGACTGCCAGGTATGGGGGTTGGTGCGCTACTCCAAGGGGGTTTCCCCTGCTATGGAGCAGGTGTGAAGGAAGGGGTCTATGTGGAGGAACCAAAGTGGGAACCACAATTCTATGAGCGCCTATTGCCTTGGCCTCATATATCCATAGAGCCAGGCTTGGAAGTGCTCCAGTAAGTGTACGTGGAGCCTGTTGATTACCTCATGGATGGTTGGGACCGTGCCCTTGAACGCATCTAAGGCAATGGTGTGGATTGTCCACATTGCAATGGGTATCATTAGGGAGCGGAGGGTAGATGGGATTGGTGACTCAATCTGAAGCGCAAGGAGACTCTTTGATATATAAAACTCCTGCTCGTTTTGGAACTTAAGTAGGCGCGCGACTTCCTGCCATATGGCTTTGGTTGGGGGGCATGTTTCTAGGT
Source organism: Massospora cicadina (assembly GCA_022478985.1). Lineage (NCBI taxonomy): Eukaryota > Fungi > Entomophthoromycota > Entomophthoromycetes > Entomophthorales > Entomophthoraceae > Massospora > Massospora cicadina. Next base: position 57,625 of record JAKSZP010005686.1, on the reverse strand, counting down.
GTTGATGTAGGGAGCCCTCCCCTCCACATACTGCGCAGGTTGGGTGGAGGGAATTGGAGCGGTCTGCTGTCTTACAGGTCCTTCTCAGACAGCGCCAGGCGTTGGCTCTTACCCTCGGCTGTAGGAGTGGGTGGTGCGTCATTCTCCACACTGTCTTCTGTGTGGTTAAGTCGTAGGGGATGTCCAACGCATCTAAGTATTTGATTCTAGCAATGGTTGGGGTCATAGCAAGCATGTCTCTCTGGGGGTGGTTTTCTGGATTTCTTAATCTGAAGTGGGGGCTGGGTCGTCCCCTTCCCTGCACAGTGCCAGTGTTCTCTACGGTCCATCCCATGTGGCGGATAGTTTAAGGATGCGTTTGAAGTGAGGGGGGTTCCATGCAGGCCCGTTGCAGTAGGGTGTTTAGCAAGGTATGATAGTAGTCTGGGTGGGCTATGTGGGTTGGTTAATTTGAGCGCCTGTGCGATGTTAGTCCTCGCTACCCTGGACCAGTGTTGTTGCGGGAGGTCTGGGGCAAGGACTTCCTTTATCCAGGTACCCAGGATGCAGTTGGCGTGGCTCTCAAAATCTATTAGTCCCATGCCTCCGCTTGAGCATGTGCCAAAGAGTGTTTCCATACATATGGGAGGATGGGATCTGGGCCACAGCCAGCCCTGGATGAGCGCGCGGATTGAGGTTATAAAGGTAGGTGAGAAGACGATTGCGTGGGCAGGGTACCATAGTATTGGGAGGATGAGTGAGTTAGCAGCTGTTGCTCGCCCCGTTAGTCCTGGGGGATCTTCCCTTAAGGGAGGCGACGCAGTTGTATACCCGGTGTAGTAGATTGCTTTCCATTGTCTCATTGGCATAGCCCTGTTTCCAGCCATATCCCAAGGTGGCGGACAGGAGTGGTGGTGGGAGATGATGCAAAGGGTATGATGAGTGGGTCTTTCTTTCTTATGGGGGTATGAGGTTCTGGTGTTGTAGCCCAGTTGTTAGTGTACTTGCCTAAGAGAATGATTTCTGTTTTCCTTTTGTTGAGCGATGCGTTGCTCACCATGGAGTATTCCTCTAGAGTGCGTTCCAGCTGTCAGGCATCATTGTTGTTAGCTATACCTGCCATGCAGTCATCCGCAAAGGCCAGTATCTTGACTGTTGGCTGGCCTTGTGCAGTTATGCCCATGAGGCGTAAGTCAGTTACGCGGAGGAATGGATCAAAACTGAAATTATAAAGCAGTGTGATGAGGGGGTCCCCTTGTTTGAGCCCTCTGTGTGGTGTGATCTTGTTAGTTAGGAATCCAGGGCCGCATACAGCCATGGTTGCAGATTCTGTAAAAAGCATCGCCTAGTTTATGAATCTGGGTGGGAGTTTGCAAGCGTTTAGGCATTCCTTTAGGTATGGCCAACTAACGCGGCCATATGCCTTTTCCTGGTCTAAGAAGACCAGGGCACCAGTTGCTTTGAACTGACATATGTTTGCAACAGGGTGTATGTTGTTCCAGATTTTCTGCCCTGGTATAAACCCAAACTGGTTGGGTGGCAGGACGTTAGAGGATATTGTGCCTAATCTGGCTGCTAAATATTTTGTTAAAATTTGTGAATCAGTATCAGAAAGTGCGATTCGACGCCAGTTGACCAGGTCCAATTTGTCACCCTTTTTATACAAGATTATGACATATGATTAATGGCCACCAGGTGGAGGCGTGTATCCAGCAAGCACTGGTTCATAGACGCCAATAGGAGGGGGGCAATTTGCTGAAATTATTTTTTGTAAAATTTGTAGGGTATCCCATCAGGCCCTGGGCATTTCCTACGTGGTGCACCGCGGATTGTTTCCCAAAGCTCCTCCCTTGTAATTAGATTTAGTATAATGCAGTCCAGTGGTGTGCTTTGTAGACCGGCAGTTTGTATAAATTTTGTGCTTTTTTGTGGGTCTGTCAGCATATTGCGGTATAATTCGGTGTAATAGCAGTATACTTTCGCCTTGACCTCCTCAGGGTCAGTTGCCACAGTGCCGTTGGTCTTGTGGACCTGTGTGCATGAGGGCGGTTGCCGCGATAGTGGAATTGGTGGAAGAAATACGTCAAACATGTTTCGCCTTCCTTTATGAACTTACCTTTGTTCAATAATTTGATTATGTGTTGGTGCTCAAAGATTAGGGTGTTTAGTCGGGAAAATATTTCCGCCCATTTGCATCCCCAGTTGGGGCTATAACTGGATCTCAGGGTGTTTAGCTCGAGGTGGTCCAGTTCTGCCAAGGTACGCCTGATTGTGGCTGTGTCAGTGGTGTACTTATGTGATGCAAGATGTCAGGTTTTGATGATTAGTCCTTTTTTGAAATTTGCCCAGGTTAAAAAGGGATCTGATGTGTTAAAGCTGTGAATTCTGGGTTTGTGGCCTCGTGTAAACCCAGTCGGATATTATGGGTAATTTAATGTTTTCTGGGTGTAGCTTTCTCCAGGTGACACCTGTGAGTGGGTTTGGGTTGGCAATAGCTGCACTGAAACAAGTTGGTGGTCAGAGAAATTGACTTTTTTGTTGTAAATTTGGATATTCTTGATCATTGGGATTGTGGAACAAGGATGAATCAATGCGGCTCATTTATATGAGCGCTCCCTCACGTATGTTGGGCCATGTCATGTGGGGAAGGAGTGGTGATCCGGGGGGAGGGCATCCTGTAGGCCAAGAGGTGCCTTCATTGTGCGGAATTCAATGTGCCCCGGTGGGTATCCCCTGGGGCTAGGCCATCAGTCCATGCCAGGGTTATCCCAGCAGTTAAAATCGCCCAACAGGAAGGTATCTGGTGGGAGGGTGAGTGTTGGAATGGTTTTGAGAAATTGTTTTCTCTCAGCTGTGGTACATGATGCATAGATGCATGCTATCGAGATTGTCTCCTCTTTAATGTGATCATTGCTACCAGGAAGCAGCCATGAAGTTATGACGAGGAGTTTGTAATTTTTAATTTTTGTTATTTTGGATGATCACCCCACTGTGAGACATCCATACCAATTGTGATGGTGAGACCCTGGATGACCAGGATCCTTCTTCCCCTTGTAGACAGTGGATTTCTTGGATGGCCAAGATGTCTACAAGGGGTTTTCGCAGGAAGTTCAGCTTTCTGGCTTAAGACGTTTAATCCCTGGCTCCCGCGATGTAAAGCATCCCTATTGACACTGAGGTGCCCATGGCGCCTCAGGAGCGGTTGAGAGGGCCCTCTGGCCCTAACCCACTGCAGCTCATTTTGGCCATGATCCGCGTCTGTACTCCAACTCTCTCAGTGACAGTGTCAGTTCCCTGATCTGAATCAATTCTTTGCAGGAATTGCAGTTTTTGGAATTTGCGTTATCTTTTCCTGCACGTGTCTCATAATGGTTCAATGTGTGGTGCTGATTGGGTTCTATAATTTTGGGGTTCAAATTTTAAGTTGTGCAAAACATTTTCGCCCATATTGCGGCTGAATTGTTCCTCAAAGTGTGCATGACTGATGTTGCTTGGTGACTCAGTCAAATTGCTGTGAAAATTTCTAACCTGGGCATATTGTTCTGATTGGTTGGCTTGGTGTATATCCAAAATATCTTCTTGAATTTGTCTGGGGTCGATGGATGATTCCGCATGTGCTGCCACCTCCGCCGCTGCCTGCTTGCAGGCGTTTTGTGCCGCTTTGTGTTGTTTATGTGTAACTGGGTCCACGATGGAGTTAAGTCCATCTTCACCCCAGCGGAATGAGTAAAGGCCATTGGTCATTCTGGCGAAAGTTTCGTTACTTTTGTCCATGGCTTCCTCAAGTAGTCTGCTTCCATTAAGCCCTCCTCCTGGAGCATGCGTGTTCCTTGTGTCTCAATGAACTGCAGTGGTTGCATATAGGCGGTGCACGTTCTGGTGTAACTCAGAATGCGGATGACTGTCCCCCATTCGCAAAGTGAAACTCTGCTGTGCAGGGGATTCTTGATAAGTCATCTTTCACTTTGGGGAATGGGTTGATCACGGCGATAGCTTTGCCTGTGCACAGGGTTGGCATCAGGCGATATTGTTGTAATTCAAGTTGCATAATCTCTACGTAGGCTATGAGCCCTTTGCGGAGCTCCTCCTCAATTACCTTATGAGGAAGGTTGGTAGGGAGAGAGTCAAAGGAGATGAACAAAGTTTTTGCTTTGTTCCATCTAGTGCACGCGGTGCGCACTATTTTTTTGCCCTTGGGAAGGGCAATTTTAATGCATACTTTTGCTGTGGCATCTGCTTCTTTGGCTGTTTCAAAACCAATATTGATCCAGCCATGGCCCTTGTTGTAGGTGGCGACATATACCGCGTGGGGGAAAAGGGATGGTTGTGCCTCACATGTTTTCTCCCACAGGGTTGAAGACTCATCCACAAGGAAGAGTTGGAGCCTGTGTTCCACCTTTGAAAGGGGTTGGTTACATTGGATGTACATGTATTGATCTTGTTTTATAGTAAATACCATAAACCTGGATGGTGTCTGAGTTTGTGGTTTTTGGTATCTTGTGTTTCTGGTCCCCCTCCAGGGCGTTTCTTACCCCTTGGGTGCACCGTTTTGCGCACCTCTTGATGCGACGCTCGCCCAGGTTGTATTAGATTTATTATTAAAATCGCCCATCTCTCCTGTGTGGTTATCAAAAATTGCTGTTCAAATCGAATCATAGTAACTAAAGTGATTGTTAAAGGAAAGAAAAAGCTTTCCTTGCAAACTTCTTATTTTTAGAAATGAACATGTGTTTTTTCTTTCCACTAAACATACCACTTTTGAGTGATTTTGAGAAGACAGTTGATTCTTCACCAAGCCTCACTTCATCAAATTCCCAATTTATGCCCACGGATCCACCACCTGCTGCCTCAATGTGGGGCAGCGGTGCTCTACCTGCTATTATTTACCGCCCAGCTGGCAAATTCATGCAGACTGCTCATTTAGTCCGCCAAATACATCTGACTGCTATGTCCCTCCAAGGGACTTAGCACTCCACCTCATAAAAGTCCACATAACCTGCCCTCAGCCTTTAGCCCTACCTTGATCCACTATCCGCTTTTCCTCTGTGTCAAGTATGGACATCTCTTCCCATATGATGAAAAAGCGATAATTGAGCTGTCAACTGCCACCTTCACACCAGCAGAATTTATAGATTTCCACCTTTACAAGGGCTATTTTAATATAGGCTTCTCCAGCAAAGAGGATGCAGAAGCTGCAGCAGCTACGCCCTTAATATGCAAAAACACCCAAAATACCACTACCTAAACACGCCTCCCAGATGATACCACACTCATGGTGACCTTTGTGAAACTCCCCTCACACCTTCCCCCTCAAACACTTTATGAGGAGTTATTGTCAGGGCTGGCCACTTATGGCAAAGTCCCCATCCTCCAATTAATTGTCCCAAGTGTGCTGAGCGCCTCGTGGCACCTTGGGCAATGTCCACCATTAGCCCCACCAGCTAAACATGGCCCAGCGCATCCCGCCGCATGCCTACATCCCATCCAAGCCTGACCAATTCTTTTGGGCTCACATCGACAATAGCCACACAGTTTGACCCCTCTGCTATGAATTAGACCATACCAAAGTCATTTCAACACAACTCAGACACTAGTAAAACTGCCAACCCCACCCAAGAGGCCACATTAACAGCGTTCAAGTGACGATTTTGGCTGCCCCACCCACCAAGGCTATGCGCTCTGTGAACCAGCAGCAAAATCTAGCAACCCAAATCCAATCTGGTCAACTTACACCCATGCCAACCAGTCAGAGGCAGGTTTGGACCCATATTCAATCCAAAAATTTCCCACCCCAGAACTTACTCAACCACAGCCACCTATCGCTGAATCAATCCAAATCAGCTAAAATCCTTTGGACTTATTGGATGAAGGGACCAAATCTGGTGAAATTGTCCCACCTCCGGCTAGACCAAACAATTTGGAACCTTATTTGAATTCAAACTTTGATGTCCCACTCCTGCCCAAACAATATGTCCCCAAACCCAAGGCTATCCCATACTAAGGTGACCTCCAGTTTGCCAAGCCGTGGTGGCCTCACCCAAAAAAGCCATCTTCATGAAACCGTGGCAAAATCTGTCATCAATTTAAAAAGGGCTGCACCCCCTTGTTTCACCAAATTTTCCTCCTATTGCAAAAGAGTAAATCTAAAGCCTCTATGAAACTTCCACCACCACTGTCAAATGTGTTATTACTTTGGCAGATTTTTCCCCATCCACACATGTCACCAGAGCCAACATTGCAAAATTAGCCCAACTTCCCAAAGCCCACATCCAAGCTGAACACCATGTTGCTGAACTCATAGAGGCTTTCATCCAGGCCCAAATTGTCAAACTCAGTGAATATTTACTTCGCCTCAACCCTCATCCTGCAAATGTCCCAACCTCCTTGCTATCAACATTGTTCTGCTTCTTTATGCTAATTTCCAAGAAAGAAGAAGATGATCCACCTGATCCTCCCTCCCCCTCAGCCATGGTGAGATAAGAAACTCGCCGTTTTGCTACCTGATAGGTTGTTTTCTCGTTTCTTTTGCATTTCCCACTGCTCATTTAGGGCAGTCAGTTCATCTTTTTGGTTGTTTTAGTTTTGTAGTTTTTGGTTTGGTATTGTCCAACCACGGGTCTGCTTGCCTCAGTTAAATAAACAAATTGAAATTGGGTTTATAAAAATTTTTGAAAGATAGGGAATATAAAGGTAAAATGGAGTGACTGTAGAAACAGTCAGGTTCCATTGCATTATAAACTCACTGAATAGAGAATGAAAACAGATGAAATCGTTTATAGGATTAACTTCACAATTTAGTTATGGTGAATCAACAACCTAAATTGTTACTGGTATCAGTTCAGATCCAAACTGTGCGTCTATAGGTATCAGATTCTATTGTAATAAATTTCATTCTGCCGAAATTGTGCTTGTTGCAATGATAAAGACTCCTCTGGCAGACAGCAGGCTGCACCCACAGCCAGATCATATATGGGCGATTTCATTGAGTAATGAAGGGTTTTTTTCACCCATACCTGTACACGATGAGCTCATTTTTACTAGAAATGGGGGGTTGGCAGATGTAACATTTAAGCCTGATAGTGACTTGATCAACTTAAATTTTGCTGGTTACCAACTTAACTTGATCAGCAGGACTTATACTGCCTGAGGAAACCTCATGGTGGGTAAGATCTTTGCAAACCCTCTTCTGGTAATGGCTTCTGGCTACCACCATCTCCTGAAACACCTCAAATTTTCTGTATTAACTCCTGGGTGGTTAGTAGAGGGGTAAGAAATGCTATTTTCAAGGGATACGAAATCCCCTTTTCTCATATACCACATGAGCTAAATATCCTAGGGTGACTAGAGGAATGGCCGCCAGCTTATTCCCCTTCTTGGTTCAAATTTTATCTTTTCCTGATTAAGCCTCAATTGTGCTCCCCCAGACTTACAATAACCCATAAGGTGAGTTATGCTTTAACACAGTGGTGATTTTTATAGGGTTAATAATCTTTAAGTTCATGAAAGACACCTGTCACTACTCATGTTGTAAATTCTAAAAAGAACCATAAGAGATACTGGAAAAGATGCTTTTTTAAGTTAAAGATTTATTTTCATAATTTTTCTCAGATAAGAGTTAACCATCAGAATGATAATGGTTTGTCAAAATTAACCTACTAATAATGCCATTTATCAGCATGTAGATAAATCCTTCAATTGGGTAGTTGAAGGACATATAGATGAAAAATGCCAGGAGATTTAGAAAGCACTAAAAAAAGTAATGTATGTTAAGTTTTCAGCCAATGGTGCAAGCTAAAATGACTTAACAATAAATTTGAAGATATAAACTCGCTTTTAAAATATAACACCTGCTCATAATTGGGAAGTAGATTCTCCAATAATCCTTGATATTAGCCAAGTAATTTTAGTATGTTTACCATTCTTAAGTCTACTGTCAACAACAATTATAAGACCTTCTGTCTTCATAAAAAATTAGGAAAAAAATTCCTCTATAATTGGGACTACTTCTCTGGCAGGTAACTATGTGCTTCTCTTTGGGAAGTATAAACGCACACAATATCTAATATAGATGTAAAGGCAACAGATACAAATATCAGACAGATGAAAGATGGATAACAATAATTAATAAACTAAGCGACAGTAGTTATTAAGGATCAATATTTAAATGGTAGATGATGATGTTTTACTTATTTGGCCAGGCACTAGTATTATATACCTCTCAGGCATCTCCTGTCTAAACTCATATATCAGATGAGTTCATTCATATTATGCTAATCCTCTGCTGGTCATGGCAATAATTATGAAATATCCCCAAGTCAATTCAGACCATGAATTGAATAAAAATAACAATCATTTTAGCCCAATTGAAGGCAATTTTACTCTCAAAATTAGGACAATTTTGGTTGCAAACTCAACATCAATATCTTCCCAATTAGAGCTATGTCATAACTTGACAAATAACAATAAATGTGGATAACAAAATATATGAACATAAAAGATGACGCACCCCTAATAATGACGTTGGCAGGCCTCTCAATAGCACTAAGTATGACCTTAATTGGGACATCTATGTTTAAGTGCTTAATAAATCAATTTCATTAATTGAACCCAAAATTCCGCCTTAGTGCATTAAGATTAGTGCACTAATTTAGGAGGTGCAATTTAGTTAATGCCGTGAGACCACTTTACACCCAAGTGGACCCATAATCATCCATAATGTGATTATAACATAGCTATTATTAGCTATGATAATTGGGTTACTTCAGATGCAATCAGAGCTTTTATGAGGTGAATCTGATTTATCAGATTATGCAGATGAATTGGGAAGGATCAAGGATCCATCAATGGGAGTAATCTATCAGCATCGATGTTTTTCTCAAAGGGTTTATTTCTGAGTCAACCATCAAAATCTAACATTTCTCCCACTTGACTGGAATATAAACCCTGATTTTTCCTGAATTCATCTTAATGTCTGAAAACAGCTCATCCTCAGCTTATTGCAATTTCGTCACTTCCCTTGAACCTGAACTGCGGTGTCAATTTAATAGACTGAACAGGAATATGCGTATGCATGTGTTCTTAGGCTCTCTCCAAGAAGCAGAGTTGAGGCAGCTTATTCCTGCACTGACAGTCATGACGTCTACTCGGCCTGAAACTATCATTGAGGAGGAGGTTGTCCCAGTTGTGGATTCTACCCAAGAGATCAATAGGGTACAAACTTTGGTCTTGTGCTTCCAAAATGTCTTAGCGGATAACTTCAGGTGCTATTTTGATCCCAGGGATCCAACATTTTTGCTCCAACTAGTTTATCAGGATGACAATATTCTGGCAGAGTTTATCTTTGTACTTGGCCATTTCCCAATGGTTTATAATTACAATGTGGTGTTGGGGTCATCCAACTATTCTCGTCAGGGCCAACAACTCAATGAAACACGGGCTAAATATGATCAGCTTTATGACCCCATTCATCTTTTGCTTGCCAAGGATACCTCCATTTGACCTCAAGATTTTGCTCAGTTTGACAGCTTCGTGGAGGAGGTCCTTGGTTCCTGGTCTGTGCTACTTGAAAATTGGCCCGATTTTGCTTCCTCTTTGGGTTTAAATACCCATGACATTCAGGATGTCCATTTTCGCTCAGCTGTTTGGGCAGCTTTTGATGCCCTTCATCAGGATAACGCTGATGAATATCTTCCCAGGATGGCCTTAGTCGGCCATCTTATGCGTATTTTCCCTAACTGGATGCCCTCAGGTCATTTATTGCATGTTCCCCCTCTTATCAAGTGGTGGAAAACCCAAGTGTATTGTGTTAGATTATTGACCCAGAGATTTATCAGTACGAAATTGATTTTTTAGTTGACTGTTTTCTCCTGGGCGCCTGTTTTCCACCTGATTGCAGGCTCAATTGGGTAACTATAAACAGTTTTATGCCTCCGCTAACAATTGTTCACTGGGAGTTGTCTACAATGAGTACACGATACATCTGGCTTTATGATGCCACAGCCCTTTTCCTTGTCACCCAGCAACTATATTGGGCCAAATTGGTGCACAAAGAAGAAGGATCAGGTTCCAAGTCACCTCCCCCCTCAAAGTGGAGGAAAAAATTCGTTTTTGGTCATTAAAATTTACAAAATTCTGATATTCTTTTACCGCTCAAAGTCACTTTTAAGAGATTTTAAATTTAAAGTTTTATTTATCCACAGCCGTCTGCCCAAACCTATTCTTTAATGTCCTTGGCTCCGCCGCCTGTCACCCCAATGTGGGGCAGCAGTGCACCCCCACCTAGCATTTTCCGCCCCGCAGGCAAGCGCGTTCAAACGGGCTCAAACAGCCCGCCCACTGCTTCCAACCGTTTTGTCCCCCCACAGGACTTAGCGCTCCACCTGGCGCGCGTCCACCCTTCTCGCCCCCATCCTCTCGCCCTCCCTCGCTCTGCAATTCGCTATTGCCTTAGAGTGGACTATGGGCGTTTGTTCTCATATGCCAATAAGGCAATTATTGACCTAGCCACTGAGGCCTTTGCGCCAGCTGGCTTTATAGACTTCCGCCCTTTTAAGGGCTACTTTGACGTTGGGTTCCAATCTGAGGAGGATGCTGAAGTGGCAGCACAAACTCCTCTTTTTTATAAAAATACCCCCATTCCCACAACCCATGCTCGCCTCCCTTCAGACACCACGCTGGTGGTATCCTTTGCAAATCTCCCATCCCACCTTCCACCCCAGGTTTTGTATGACCAGTTGGTCGCGGGGCTCATGGCTTATGGCACTCAGCCCAACCTCATCTTTGCCATTCCATCTGGTGCGGAGCGCCTTGCTGCTCCTCGGGCAAAAGCCACCATCATACCACACCACCCTACCATAGCCTAAAAATCCCACCCCGCGCTAGTGTGGCTGCAGCACCTGATCATTTCTTTTGGGCTCGAGTCAATAATGGTAGGCAGATTTGTTCCCTCTGCTTTGGCCTCGACCATGCAAAAGGAGCATGCCCTCAGGCCAAGTCCGCTGCTGCGGCTTCTGAGCCCCCTCTGGAGGTTCAGTATGGGGCGCTTTGCTGCCCCCTCCCACCCTCCAATCTCGTTCAGTGGGCCCAGATGAAAAATCAGCCCCCCCCCAAAACCTCCAGCCTCACTCTCCCACCTAAATCTACCCCAGCCAATCAGAGCAATTCTTGGACCACCATTGGCACCCAAGCAGCTGCCCATTCGCCCAATCCCACCCACCCAAATTTGAACGCCACTATTCCAGTAAACCAAAATCCATAGGATCTATTGGCTGAAACTGACGAATCAGGTAATGTCCTCATTAGTAAGCATACAGATCAACCTCTCTGCCAAGACGATTATGGTTGGGAGGAATTTTTCCTTCCTGACTTTGATGAAACCTTTACCCCTCGCCATTTCGTTCCTCTGCCCAATACAGCCCCCTTCCAAAGTGATCACTAGCTCGCCTTGGCTGCGGTGGCCTCTCCTCACTGCCCAAAACTACGCACCGCGGTGACCCAGTCAGTGGCTCAGCTTCAGCATGGCCTGACCACCCTCTTCTTCCCCCCGACTTCCCTGAATCTCCCTGCAGTGACATCTTGAAACTATTCAATGATGCTGAAATTGCTGTTATGAATGTCGCAACAATTGCTTCATTCAACCCCTCAGCCAAAATCACCCACCACAGTATCTCCCTTTTCACCCAACTTCCTGAAGCCCACAAAGAAGCTGAAGTTCTCCTCGCAGCTTTTGTTGAAACACTTTCCCATCATTATCTTGATGCGGAAGAGTAAAACTCCTACTATGCTGACCTCAACCTCCACTATGCAAATGCCCCAACACACTGGCTCTCTGCTCTGATCCAGTACTGTAACCAACATCCCATGATCGAGGTGGGTCTTTCTGAAAACCAACCCCCCAACCCCTCCTCACCCTCTGCCTTGGTGGGTTAGCAGTTTCTGCTTCCCACCTGGTTAGTAGTTTTGTTTTGTCATTTTGAGAGTTGTGTTTGGTACTGTCTATCCCCTGGTCGGCGTACCTCAAATAAATCGAAAATTTACAAAACCCTATTACTTTTTTAAATTTATTGCGGGAAGGCCGACCATGGGACGGACACTTCTGAATATGACTCAGACGAGACAAAACTCAGTACCGGGTGAGGCACCCCAGAGAAGCAATGCTATCTCTTGTTGCCAGCGGGAACGCCACTTATGGGAAGGGGAGGGAACGTGTGTGTAGGGGGCGTAGCCACTATTGAGCACGAGTGGAGGAAGGGGTCTGATTTGATGAACCAGACTGGGAACCAGGAGGAGACCAGCTGCCGGCGACGTGGTGGGAGATATCCAAACATCCACGCTTGAAAGTGATCCACCAAATGAGACCAGAATCTGTGGACAGCTTCAGGGAGGGTGGGGATGGATCCGGCGATGGCATCCAAGACAATCGTGTGGATAGTCCACATGGCGATTGCAACCACCAGAGCACGAAGGGAGGGTGGGAGGGGGAGGCCATTGATGAAGCAAACATATCTCTTATAAGACTGAAGGGATGTGTTTGATCCTGGCCTAGCAGACGTTGGACTTCGCGCCATATTACTTTAAAGGTGGGGCACTTCTCCAGGCGGTGAAACAGCGTTTCATACTGGCCACACACGACACAGGATGAGTGTAAAGCATTAGAGCGCTCAGCTGTACGATACACCCGCCTCAGGCAGCGCCACACATGGGAGCGGACTTGAGGCTGCAACAGAGGATGGTGTGCGTATTTCCAGATAATCTTTGGGTCTCAGTGGAATAAGGGATGTCCATCATGTCCAGGTAGTCCACCCTGGATAGGACTTGGGGTCGAATGGGGATCACGCCATCATGGATGGGTACCCCTGTACCTCTTGTGTGAACTGAGGAGAGGGGCGGCCTCTTCGGGTTGTATGTCCACTAATATGAATTCTCCACTCTGCGCTTCGCATGGAGAGTAGGATTTGTTTGTAGTGGGTTTTTGTCCCGTGAGGACCTGTGGCCAATTTGTATGATGCGAGGTATTTCATCAGGGAATGGGGGTTTGATGGATTGTTGAGGCCCAAGGCTTGGGAAAAGTTGGAGTGGGCCGCGCGGGACCAGTGTTGGGATGGGAGTGTAGGAGCAGTGACGGCCGCAATCCAGGTGCCTAGGATCTTGGCGGCATGGGCTTTGAAGTCAAGTAGGCCCATGCCACCATGATGATGGGGGCCAAACATGACCTCTAGCCGTACTGGTGGAGGGCGGCCTGACCAAGGCCAACCTTGTAGCAAAGCATACAGGGATTTGAAGAAGCTTGGGGAGAAGGGGATGGCGTGGGCTCTAAACCAGACTTTGGATAGGAGCATAGAGTTGGCAAGAACAACCCTGCCAGTGAGGGTAGTAGGGTGGGCTCTGAGAGAGGCGATTCGCTTCGTCACGTTGTCCAGTATATGGCCCTCCATTACTGCTGACGCGTATCCTTTGCCTCCAACCACACGCCCAGATGGCGTACCGGTCCTATGGTAGGTCGCGGCACAAAGGGGAGCACCAGTGGAGCGGTGTGTTTTGAGTTAGTAAGGCGTGGACTTGGGCGAGCAGCTGGGCTGGGTTGGGAACTACTTGCTGGGGCCCAGCAGTTCTGAAACCGACCAAGGAGGATGATTTCGGTTTTGGAGGCATTCAGTGCCGCGTTGCTTACCCGGGAATATTCCTGGATGAGGGCTTCAAGGGCGCGTGCATCTTTGTTATTAGACACCCCCACCACGCAATCATCTGCAAATGCCATCATCTTGACTGGGGTTTGGCCTGGCACATGGACCCCAGTGATTTGGGCATTCACATTTCGCAGTAGTGAGTCAAGGCTGAAGTTGTATAAGAGTGGGCTCAGGGGGTCCCCTTGTCGCAGGCCCCTTTGAGGATGGACTACTTGCGTTAGGAAACCTGGGCCGCGCACAGCCATTGTTGCAGATTCCGTGAGCAGCATCACCCAGTTAATGAAGCGGGGAGGTAGGCGGAATTGATGGAGGCAGGCCCTAAGGTATTTTCAGTTTACTCTATCATAGGCCTTTTGTTGGTCCAAGAATACAAGTGCCCCAGAGGCTGTGGACTGACACACATTAGCCACAGAGTGCACGTTATCCCAAATCGACCTTCTGGGGATGAAACTGAACTGTTCTGGAGAGATGGTGGCAGATGCTACAGTCCCTAAACGGTTAGCCATGATTTTGGTTAAAATTTTGGTGTCTGTGTTTGTTAGAGAAATGGGGCGCCAGTTGGCTAAGTCTAGCCTATCCCCTTTCTTGAAGAGTGTGACTGTAAACTCCTCATGTCCTCCTGGTAGGAGGCGCATTTCCAACAGGCTTTGGTTGAGTGAGGCTATCAGCAATGGGGATATGTATTTAAAATATTTTTTGTAGAACTCATATGGAATGCCATCTGGGCCTGGGCATTTTTGGTTTGGCGCAACGTGAATGGTAGTGAATAATTCGTTCAGAGTAATTAAATTTATTATTTCCAGGTATCGGAAAATGGTGCAGATATGAGCTCTGTCGAGAAATTCCGCCATTTCAGCCGGCTGAATTGGTTCAGCTCGGTATAACTTGGAGTAATATCTTTGCATTTTGATTGCCACTTCAGCTGGTGTGTCCACAATAGAATTATCCGATCTTCACACCTGTGTGCAGGCCACGCTCTGGCGTGGTGCAAAAATTTTTTGAAGAAGTATGCGGTGCACTTGTCGCCTTTAGTGATGCGTGTGGCCCTGTATTAGACACAAACCCAATGTTTGTGTTGCCTTTCAAGTGCGTTGAGGTGGGCTGCTGCCTCCGCCCACTTCTGGCCCCATGCAGGGCTATATCCTGAGGCTGGAATGTTGGACTCCAAGTGGGCCAATTCCGCCAGTGCGTGCAATATAATTGCCGATGTGGCTCGTGAGCATCTGGATGAGAGATGGCGATAGTGGCGGATGGTGTCTTTTTTGAAAGTTGCCCATGTGGAAATGGGGTCCGCACAAAACGGTGCAACAAACAATTTTGCCAAAGTTGCCTCTTCCACCCACATGGAAAATTCTGGTGATGCAAGCTCTGGGGGGCAGATTTTGCACCAATGTGGGGCCTTTGCAACTGTGACGGGTAAGTAGTATGTTATCAAGACCAGTCGGTGGTCAGAGAATTCCATTTTCGTTGTTTTGAAGTGGGAGATGTGGGGTTGGAATTTCGCCGGCGCTAGAATAAGGTCGATGCGGGTCATGGACCTTAATTGGCCGTTGTGGATGTGGGGACACATCATGTTTTTGAGCAGTGGGGCATGTCGTGGCAGCGCATCCATTAACCCAAGGGTGGCTTTTAGAATGCGTAATTCTATGTGACCCTGTGGGGTGTGGGGTGAGGGCGGCCACCGGTCCATTGGTGAGGTTAGCCAACAGTTCATGTCACCGATTAGGAAAGAATCGGGGGGTAGCGGGAGGGATTTGACTGATGAGAAAAATTCCCAACGCTCTTGTGCACCGTTTGGGGCGTAAATGTTGACAATTGTGTGTGCAACATCGGCCCATGAGAAGGTGACAACGAGCACTCAGTCATTTAGGAATGTTTCTGAAGATGTAAATTTTTAAAAATTGTTTTTCTGAATTAGCACCCCACAGTGCTTCAACCAAAAGGATAGGGATGGTAGGAGCATTGTTTTCCAAGCATCCTCAGAACCTCGTGGACAGTGGGTTTCCTGGATGGCCAGGATATCCACGGGTAAATTATTTTGTAAAAAACTCAGTTTCCTAGCCCAGGACGGGGAGGCCTTGAGTCTGGCGATATTCAGCATCCCTAGAGTGAAGGTTTCCCCCATTGCACCTTAGGTGCGAGGGGTGGGCCCCTGGCCCACCAGCCTCTTCCAGGTCCCCACGGGCTTTCACAGCAGCATGGGTATTAGCAGCAACACTATCGGGGCTTTTGTTAATTTTTGTGGAAAGAATCACATTGGCTTTGGCCTTTGCTTTTTGTTTTCCCGACGTTGGACGAATTTTTTGCGGTGCGGATAAGTTTGGTGCACCATCAAGTGGGGCAAAAAATTTTTTCGGTTGGGATAGGTCCCAAGTCAGTTTCAACTGGGGCTTGGGTGCAGCGATTGGGTGAGATCAAATCTCCCATCAGATCCTCAGATTGAGTGGCCCGTTCAGCTTGGGCCTCCCAATCTAATTGGGTGATGGATTCCCAAGTTGCTTCCACCGCGAAGGTCTCCATGTTCTCCTGGCGTTGTGAGTGTGGGATGGTGGTGGTGGCCTTGGCCGCTTCCTTGGCTACGGTCCTACAGGCCTGCTTGGCCTTCTTCCACTCCTGCGGGGAGATGGGCTTTACCAATAGGTAGCAGCCTTGTGCTCCCCACGGGAAAGCCTCTTTGGTGCTTGCGGTTGGTTCGTAGTGCGCCTCTCCGCTGGCCATGGCTGCTGAGGGGTGCTCTTTAAATGTAACGCCCTCTTTAATGGGGCACGCGTGTGCCTTATGGCCGAACGCGTCACAGTGGGTGCAAATGGGGGTGCGCTGTCCACGGTTACCTGGAATGGGTGGGTGGTGTGCCCTGCGATGTCAATAAAGGTGGAGTGCAGGATCTGGGTTAGGTCCTTCGCGATCTTCTTGGTTGGGGTCAGAACTGCGATGGCTTTGCCAGTGCACAGGTGTGGCATCAGCATGAAACGTTGCATTTCAAAAGATTGTATTTCGCCATATATGGTGAGACCATCTTTCAGGTGTTGCTCCAAAATGTCACGTTTTACCGTAGTAGGCAAAAAGTCAAACGTGAGGAAAATTTGGTTTGATTTTGTCCATCTGGTGCATTTAGTTTCAATGACCCATTGCCCTTTGGGGAGGTCGACCACTATGCGCACCGCTGCAGCCTCGTCTGCTGCTATTTTGCTTTCAAAACCTAGGTCCAGCCAACTGCACGACATGGAGTGAGGTGCAACGTACACCGCGGTTGGGAAAATTTTATGTACATCTTCACAAAATTTTTCTCATAGGGCCGTTTTTGGATGTCCAGATACACACGGACTCCAAATTCCACCAATGGAAGTGGCTGGGAATGTGGCGTATTGATGTACTGGTTGCATCGTGCTTGCCACGCGAGTATCTCTGGGGAAATTGTGACCGCCAGTTTTTTTAGATTTTTTCTATTCCGCTGGATTCTCCGGGGCGTTTTGAACGTTAGAGGCCGCGGGCCTTCCGCCTGCTCCTCTTGCCTTGCTTGCCCAACTGCTCCCAGACATGGGCGCAGACTAATCCCCTCTATGAGATTATCAAACTAGATTTAGTCTTGAATTGGATGGGTTGCAAAAGTGTTTGCAACGAGAAAGAAAAGTTTACAAAATTCTATCACTTGTAATATAAAATCTTAATCTTTTTTACTTTGTATATATATAATAGATATATTTAAATTTATTGCTGGGGTAAGGCCAGTCAGGGGACGGATATTTCTGAAAATAAACATAAAAGAAAATGAAACTCGGTAACAGGAAGGCACCCCAGAGAACCAATGCTATCTCCTGTTGCCAGCGGGAATGCCACTAGGGAGGAGGGGGAACGTGTAAAGGGGCCGTAACCACAATTGAACACATGTGGATGAAGGGGTCTGAGTTGATAAACCATAGCGGGAACCAGGAGGAGACCAGCTGTCAGCGACGCGGTGGGAGGTATCCAAACATCCACACCTAAAAGTGGTCCATCAAATGGGACCGGAATATGTGGACAGCTTCTGGGAGGGTGGGGGAGCCTGCGATGGCATCCAAGACAAATTTGTGGATAATCCACATGGCGATTGTGACCACCAGAGCATGGAGGGAGGGTGGAAGTGAGGATACCATGGATATAGCAAACATATCTTTGACAGACTGAAGGGATGTGCCTGATCCTGGCGAAGCAGACGTTGAGCTTTGTGCCATATCGCTTCAGAGGTAGGGCACTTCTCCAGGCGGTGGAACAGCGTTTCATACTGGCCACACATGACGCAGGATGAGTGTAAAGCGTTAGAGCGCTCATCTGTATGGTATACCCGCCTCAGGCAGCGCCACACATGTGAACGGATTTGAGGCTGCAACAGAGGGTGGTGTGCGTATTTCCAAATAGTCTTCTGGGCCTCAAGGGAATAAGGGATGGCCATCATGTCCAGGTAGTCCACCCTGGATAGGACATGGGGCTTTGTGGGGATCGAGCCATCTTGAATGGGTAGCCCCTGTACCTCCTGTGTGAACTGAGGAGAGGGGCGGCCTCTCTGGGCTGTGTGCCCACAAATACGAATTCTCCACTCAGCGCTCTGCATGGAGAGGAGAATTCGTTTGTAGTGGTTTTTAGTACCGTGAGCACCTGTCGCCAATGGGTGGGAAGCTAGATATTTCATCAAGGAGTGAGGGAGCGATGGATTGTTAAGGCCCAGGGAGTGGGAGAAGTTGGAGCGGGCCGCGTGAGACCAGTGTTGGGAGGGGAGAATAGGGGCGGTGATGGCCGCAATCCAGGTGCCCAGGATCTTGGCAGCATGGGCTTTAAAGTCGAGCAGGCCCATGCCACCACAACAATGAGGGCCAAACATGACCTTAAGCCGCACTGGCGGTGGGCGGCCAGACCAAAGCCACCCTTGCAGAAGGGCATACATAGATTTTAAAAACCTGGGGAGAAGGCGATGGCGGGGCTCCAAACCAGACTTTGGAGAGGAGCATAAAGCTGGCTAAAACAACTCTGCCAGTAAGGGAAGTAGGGCGGGCTCTGAGGGAGGCGATGCGGTTCATCACGAGTCTAGAATATGACTTTCCATTACTGCTGAGGAATACCTGCCTGCCTCCACCCACACCCCCAGATGGCGGATAGGCCCTACGGTAGGGCGTTCACAAAGGGGAGCATAAGTGGGGCGGTGTGGGGTGGGCAGGAAAGGCGAGCACGTGTGCGAGCAGATGGGTCAGGCTGGACACAGGTCGCTGGGGCCCAGCAGGTTTGATACTGATTAAGGAGGATGATTTCGATTTTGGAGGCGTTCAGTGCAGCATTACTTACTAGGATTACCTGGATGAGAGCTTCATGCGCGCGTGCATCTTGATTGTTAGACACCCTGACCACACAATCATCAGCAAACGCCATCATCTTGACAGGGGCTTAACCTGGTACATAGACCCCAGTGAGGCGGGCATTCACTTTTTAAGTAGTGGGTCAAGGCTGAAGTTATATAAGAGTGGGCTAAGGGGGTCCCCTTGGCGTAGGCCCCTTTGAGGGCGGACTACTTCCATGAGGAAGCCAGGGACACGCACTGCCATTGTTGCAGATTCCATAAGCATCATCACCCAGCTGATGAAGCGAGGGGTAAGCGGGAATTGGTGGAGGCAGGCCTGAGATATTCCCAGTTTACTCTATCATAGGCCTTCTGTTGGTCCAAGAATACTTGTGCCCCAGAGGCTGTGGACTGGCATGCATTAGCCACAGAGTGCACGTTGTCCCAAATTGACCTTCTGGGTATGAAACTAAATTGTCTGGGGAGATGGTGGCAGAGGCTACAATCCCTAGATTGTTAGCCATGATTTTAGTTAAAATTTTGGTGTCTGTGTTTGTTAGAGAAATGGGGTGCCAGTTGGCTAGGTCTAGCTTATCCCCTTTCTTGAAGAGTGTAATGATGAAGGCCTCTTGCCCTCCTGGTAGAAGGCGCGTATCCAGAGGGCTCTGGTTAAGGGAGGCAAGCAGCAGTGGGGATAGATATTTGAAGTACTTTTTATAGAATTCATACAGAATGCCATCAGGGCCAGGGCATTTCCAATTTGGTGCACCATGGACGGTGGACCAGAGTTCATCTGGAGTAATCAAATTCATTAACTCTGGGAATTGGGAAATGGTGCGGATGTGAGTGCTATCAAGAAATTTCGCCATTTCAGCTGGCAGAATTGATCGGATCAGTACAACTTGGAGTAATACTCTTGTATTTCAATTGCCACTTTGGCTGGCGTATCCGCGACAGAATCATCTGACCTCTGCACCTGTGTGCAAGCCACGCTCTGCGTGGTGCGAAGAATTTTTTAAAAAATAAGTGGAGCACATGCCGCCCTCTGTAATGTGTTTGGCCCTGTACTGAACACAAACCTGATGTTTGTGTTGCCTTTCAAGTGCGTTGAGGTGGGCGTCTGCTTCTGCCCACTTCTGGCCCCAAGCAGGGCTGTAGCCCATGACTGGGATGTTGGATTCCAGGTGTGCCAACTCTGCCAGAGTGTGCGAGATGATGGCTGAGTTAGCTCATGAGCTTCAGGAGGAGAGGTGGCGAGTGTGGCGGATGGTATCCGCTTTGAAGGCTGACCATGTGGAAATTGGGTCCGCACAAAATGGTGTTATAAACTCTTTGCTGAAGTCGCAGATTCCACCCATGTGTAAACCCTGGTGATGCAAGTTTGGGTGGGCGGAGTTTGCACCAATGTGGAGCCCTAGCCACTGTGATGGGTAGGTGGTAGGTTATCAAGACCAGCCAGTGATCAGAGAAATCGATTTTTGACGTGTGGAAGTGGAAAGTATGGGATTTAAATTGCACCAGCGCGAGGATAAGGTCAATGTGGGACAAGGACCTTAACTGGCCGTTGTGGACGTGGGACGCATCATGTTCTCAAGCAGCAGAGCTTTCCATGGCAGCGCGTCAAACAACCCAAGGGTGGCCTTTAGAATGCAAAGTTCTACATGACCCTGGGGTGTGTGGGATGAGGAAGGCCAGCGGTCCGTGGATGGGTTTAACAAACAGTTCATGTCGCCAACTACAAAAGGGTCATGGGGTAACAGAAGGGATTTGACAAATGAGAAAATTCCTGACACTCTCATGCGCAGGTTGGGGCATAAATGTTGACAATAGCATGCACCACGTCAGCCCACAAAAATGTGACAATGAGGACTAGGCCATTGAGGAAGGATTTAGATGATAAAAATTTAAAAAAATTGTTTTTCCAAACAAGCACCCCACAGTGCTCAGACCAGATGGAAGGGGAAGGGAGGAGCATGGTTTTCCAAGCATCCTTAGAACCTCGCGGACAGTGGGACTCCTGGATGGCCAGGATGTCCACAGGTAAATTATTTTGTAAAAAAAAAACTCAGTTTTTTCTTAGCCTTGGACAGCAAGGCCTTAAGTCTGGCGATTTTCAACATCCCTAAAGTGAAGGCTCCCCCCATCACACCTTAGGTGTGAGGGGGTGAGCACCTGGGCCCACCAGCCTCCTCTGGATCCCCACGGGCCTTAACAGCAGCGCGGGTGTTTGCAGCAATGCTATCAGAAGATTTGTTAATTTTAGTAGACAGGTTCACATTGGCTTTTGCCTTTGCTTTTGGTTTCCCTGTTGTCAAACAAATTTTTCAGTGCGGTCAAGTTCAATGCACCAACGTTCAGGTCAAAAATATTTTCAGGTAGGTTGGAGGCTGAATTGGTTCCAATTGGGGCTTGGGCACAAAGGTCAGGTGAGATCAAGTCGCCCATTGGATCCTTAGATTGGGTGGCCCAATCGGCTTGGGCATCCCAATCTGATTTGTTGAGGGATTTTGAGTTGCTTCTGCCACAAAGGTTTCAATGTCCTCCTGGCGTTGAGAGTGCGGGATAGTGGAGGCGATCTTGGCCGCGGCCCTGAGGGCCTGTTTGGCCTTCTTTCACTCTTAAGGGAGACAGGCTTTACTAGTAAGTAGCAGCCTTGTGCTCCCCATGGAAAGGCCTCTTTGGTACTGGTGGTTGGTTCATAGTGAGCCTCCCCATTGGTCATAGCCGCCAAGGGGTGCTCTTGGAATGTGATGCCCTCCTTGGTGGGGCATGTGTGTGCCTTATGGCTGAACGCATCACAGTGGGTGCAGATGGGGGTGCGCTGTCCACGGTTACCTGGAAAGGGTGGGTGGTATGCCCTTTGATATTAATATAAGTGGAGTGTGGGATCTGGGTTAGGTCCTTCACAATCTCCTCAGTTGGGGTCAGAACTGTAATGGCTTTGCCAGTGCACAGGTGTGGCATAAGCGTAAAGCGTTGCATCTCAAAGGATTGTACTTCGCTGTATATGGTGAGACCAGCTTTCAGGTGCTGCTCCAGAATGGCATGCTTGACCTTAGTGGGCAAAAAGTCAAACGTGAGGAAAATTTGGTTGGATTTTGTCCATCTGGTGCGCTAGTTTTGATGACCTGCTGCCCTTTGGGGAGGTCAATCACAACGTGCACTGCAGCAGCTTTGTCTGCTGCCTCCTTGTTTTTGAAACCAATATCCAGCCAACTACATGACATGGAGTGAGGTGCGACATACACCGCAGTCAGGAAATGAATGTGCACATCCCCACAAAATTTTTCCCACAACACCATTTGCTGAATATCCAGGAACACCTGGACTCCGTATTCCACTGACATTGAGGTTGAGAGTGCAGCATGTTGAAGTACTGGTTTTATCGCGCCTGCCAAGTGAGGATTTCCAGGGAAATAGTGACCGCCACTTTTTTTTTTATCTAATCTGCTGGTTTCTCCGGGGGCGTTTTCAAATGTTGGAGGTTGTGGGCCTACCACCTGTGCCTTTTACCTTACTTGCCCGACTGCTCCCTGACATGAGCGCAAACTAATCTCCTCAGTGAGATCATCAAACTAAAGTCAAGCTTGAATCAAATAAGTTGCAAAAGAGATTGCAATGAGAGAGAAAAATTTTTAGATGATAGATATAAATTTTTTCTTTTACTACTATTATATATATATATTTATTATTATTATTATTATTATTATCTTCTCATAACTATTGTTTTCTAATATTTGTATATACTTATGTTTGAATTCTTCTCTTATAATTGGCCCGCTTCCTAAACTTCCTTAGGAATTTAGCATGGACTTGATTAAAGACATGCCCCAAATTTTCTCCTTAATAGTGTAGGAAAAGTTGAAGTTTTCTCTATAACATCAAATGGGCCAACCCAAATGCGATTTGACTTGTGCGTTCAGCCCAAACCGTGTGTATTACAAAATAATACCTCATCCCCCACAGCAAATTCAGGCAGATCATATCAAGTTTTTTGATCTTTTTTATTTCAGGCCTTACAAAGTTTGAAGTTATTATCGAAAGCCTGGGCTTGCAGTTTAATTAAAGTTTCTGCAAGCCTCTCAACATACTGATAATAACTCAATCTCTCTTGGAGTTCTTGTAGCAAGAAATACAACAATGGTGGTAAGGCTGGATGCTTCCCATATAGAAGTTGGAACGTAGACATCTTTGTGGCCAAATGATAAGATGTTGTAGGCAAAAATGGCCAAACTGAGGAATTTACTCCATTTGGAGGGCTTCTGAGAAGTCAGCTTTCTTTGAATATTGACAAGTGTTCCATTAACTCGTTCCACTGCACCATTTGTTTCTGGGTGGTATGGAGTTGACAGAACACCACGCACCCTTTCTTTATTGAGTTTCTTGAAATAACCGCAGTGAAATTTGTGCCATTATCTGTTAATATTAATTGAGGACATCCGTGCTGATGAACAACTTACTCCAATATAAATTTAACAGTTGTTATGGCTCCCAAGTCCTGAATATCTCTGGCTTTGACCCATTTTGTCAAGTGATCGATTGTTACAATAATATATCTAGTTTTCACATTGCTAATTGGGAGGGGTCCAACCTCATCAAAAGGATAGCAGTGTGCCAAGCAAATTTAGGCCAAACAAACTGGTATTAAGTAGCCTTTAGAATGGGTTTTTCCCTTGGCACTCTTGGCAACAGCACAAAGTTTCATGGATGTCAAAATTCATTGATCTCCAATAGTAAATTTGCTTAAGCTGCTCCTTTGTTTTCTTAAAGCCTCCATGGCCGGTGGCCTTATGAGCAGCAGCCAAAATTAGATCTGCTCAAGCTGAGGGACGCGTAAATATATATTTCTTCCCATCAATCACCTTGAATGAGACTCCTTTTTCAGTGTAGGTGTCCTTTCTTATTTTAGAGAGAATTTTATGCAATTGTTTGCTCTCAGCAAAAGTTCCACTAACCATCTTCTGAAACAAGGCATCAGCAGATTGGCAGAGGGTTGCCACAATTGGCAGACGAGAACAATCAGCATTCTGATGCTTAGCACCAGCCTGGTTCTTGATGGTATAATCATATGCCTGCCTGCAGTTTAAGTGCCCAGCGAGCCAAACGTCCTTCTGGCTCCTTCAAATTGTTAATCCAGCTTAGGGATGCATGATCAGTAACCATGGTGAAATGCACTCCATGAAGGTATACTTGTAATTGTTTATAGGCATATATAACTTCCAAACACTCCCTTTCTGTCACAGTATATTTTTTCTTTCATGGGCATTTAGGGTCCAACTAGCATAGGCTACTGGGTGCTCTTCTGCCATCTTCTCCAACTTGGGACAAAAAAAAGTCTCCAATTGCGGTTAATGATGCATCAGTTTGGACAATAAACTCCCAGTCAAAGTCAGGATAGTGCAATACTAGTGCGACCTATAGGGCCAAATGAAGCTGTTCAAATGCCTCCTGGAAGGCCAGATTCCACTCAAAAGAGACCTTATCCTTAAGTAGATAAAATAAATGCTCTTCAATCTGAGCAAAGTCAGCAATAAATCAGTGATAGTACCTGATCATACCCAAAAATACTTGAATATCCCGCCTGGATTTGGGCCTCTTTATTTTAGATATTGCTTTTAATTTGGCCGGTTGTGGCCAAAGACCTTCTTTATCAATTACAAACCCAAGGTATTCCAGCTGATCCTTAAAGAATTGACATTTCTGGGGCTTGATCTTTAAGTTTGCAGCCGCTAACCTCTTAAAACCTCTTCCAGGTGTTCCAGATGTTCATCAAATGTACGACTGAATACGTTTATATCATCTAGGTATACTAGTACACATGACAATTTAAGATCACCTAGAATAGTGTCCATCGCTCTCTGGAAGGTTGCTGGAGCATTACAGAGTCCTTGGGGCATCCGCGTTGGTTAAAATATTCCTTCTTGGATAATAATAGCGCTCCCCCTCGGGTTGGGACCATCTAGTACTAAAAAAAGATAATAATAACGCTCTTCGCTCAGATTTGGGCAGTTCAATTTGCCAATACCCGCTAATTAAATCCATTGCTGAGAAGAACTTCGCACCCCCAAGCCTGTCTAGGGCATCATCAATATGCGGAATAGGATAGGAATCCTTTTTTGTAATGTTTTTAAGCTTCTGGTAGTTAATAACAACCCTATTGCTCACATCTTTCTTTTTTACAATGAGAATTGAGGCAGCCCATGGACTCTTGGATGGCATCAACATACCACATTCAAGAAATTCCTTAATTTCCTTTGACACAACCTCTTCAGCAGTTTTCAAACTCCTAATTGGCCTCAATCAGATAGGTAAATGGTCCCCAGTATCTATACTATGGGTCACTCCTTCTCGCACATCCAAGATTGAAATCATCCTTGGCGAATATCTCATGGTATTTCTTGAATAATCCTCAAACTTGGTAATTTTCCTGATCATTTAGTTCCCCTAAATCAGCCACAGGTATGACATTATGCACATAATCCAACTCATCATTGGGAAGCCCTAGCTCATCCAGGGTTCCAAAATTGTGTAAAGATTCAATCTCCGTGATAGGAATAAGATGGAGATAGGCAACCACCTGGTGCCTTTTGATAGAAAATGGCTGATTCTGCATGTTTACACAGAGGAAACTAATTTTTGATGTCTGGAAATAATTATCTCAAATGCCACATCATGTTGAAGTTGAGTTCAGGTCCAAGGTTGATAAACTTCGCCATAAAGCCATTCTGGGATTTGAGTTGTTAGTCCAGTCGAAATATAAGCTCTTTTGAGTACTTGTTCCCCTCCTCATTATCAGAATGATTTGATATAAAAATTTCAATAAACTGAACATCTCTTGTTTCCATCTCGTTGTCACTATATTTTCTGGCAAATTCTGAAAGCAGATTGCCCATGTCCATATTAAATAGTTGTAACCCTGTAGTGAGCACCAAAATTTTAAGTTTTCAGCTGATGGTGCAAGCTAAAATGACTTAACAATAAATTTGAGGATATAAACTCGCTTTTAAAATATAACTTCTGCTCATAATTGGGAAGTATTTCTCCAATAATCCTTGATATTAGCCAAGTAATTCCGGTATGTTTACCATTCTTGAGTCTACTGGCAACAACAATTATAAGACCTTCTGTCTTCATAAAAAATTAGGAAAAAAATTCCTCTATAATTGGGACTACTTCTCTGGCAGGTAACTATGTGCTTCTCTTTGGGAAGTATAAACTCACACAACTATCTAATATAGATGTAAAGGCAACAGATACAAATATCAGACAGATGACAGATGGATAACAATAATTAATAAACTAAGCGACAGTGTTTATTAAGGATCAATATTTAAATGGTAGATGATGATGTTTTACTTATTTGGCCAGGCACTGGTATTATATACCTCTCAGGCATCTCCTGTCCAAACTCATATATCAGATGAGTTCATTCATATTATGCCAATCCTCTGCTGGTCATGGCAATAATTATGAAATATCCCCAAGTCAATTCAGACCATGAATTGAATAAAAATAACAATCATTTTAGCCTAATTGAAGGCAATTTTACTACTCAAAATTAGGACAATTTTGGTTGCAAACTCAACATCAAAATCTTCCCAATTAGAGCTATGTCATAACTTGACAAATAACAATAAATGGGGATAACAAAATATATGAACATAAAAGATGACGCACCCCTAATAGTGACGTTGGCAGTATTCTCAATAGCACTAAATATGACCTTTATTGGGACATCTATGTTTAAGTGCTTAATAAATCAATTTTTTAATTGAACCCAAAATTTCGCCTTAGTGCATTAAGATTAGTGCACTAATTTAGAGGTGCAATTTAGTTAATGCCGTGAGACCACTTTACACCCAAGTGGACCCATAATCAGCCATAATGTGATTATAATATAGCTATTATTAGCTATGATAATTGGGTTACTTCAGATGCAATCAGAGCAGTTATGAGGTGAATCTGATTTATCAGATTATGCAGATGAATCGGGAAGGATCAAGGGATCCATCAATGGGAGTAATCTATCAGCATCGATGTTTTTCTCAAAGGGTTTATTTCTGAGTCAACCATCAAAATCTAACAATGTACTACATGAAAATGAATAGTGGAACCTGTGTAACTTTGATGATGGAAAGAGATATTAAGTTTCTGATCATCAGTAAATTCTGTGATTATTCAAGCTATGCACAATGATTTATGAAATGATGGCTTGAGTAAAAAAACTGAATCACTTTTAACCAGTGTTACTAGGATCGCTAAACTATGATGTGACATATTAATTTGCATGTTGTATGTAATGTCAACTCCACGAGCCTCACAAGAATGTTACAAGATACTTGCTAGTGTGCCCTGGATTTTCATGCTAAATGATGGTGATTGATGTAATGAGGCCACTGAGTGTCAGTACTTGGGGATAAAAGTAAAGAATCATTGCAATTGACCATCTGACCAGATGGGTCATACCAAAGGCTTAAGTTTGATAGATGCAACAAGTACCGCAAAATTCATTCTAAACCAGGTAGTATATTAGTTTTATAGTCCAAAAGTGTTAGTCAGGGACAATGGAGCCAATTTTACCTCCTATATATGATTCCAAGACTGAAGTTTCTATTTCCACTCGGAATAACTTTATGTAATTTTTAATCAAAAAGTAAAACAAGTCTATCTAGCCTACACCTACCTCCCTCATTCACTCCCCAATGACCTTGGTGTTAGAATTTCCCCTATTAAGTGTGAGGCCTAGACTAGGTGTTAATTATTTAGCTATAGTTAATAATAATCTTTAATAACTAACTATGCTATTAGACCTATATTAAATTAGGTTTTTTATATAAGGCAATAAGCAATTCACATCAATTACACTTGACTTTGAACTATTGAATCAGTTAACAAATCTGAATTACACTCCATGTGATCCACTGATGGGTTTAAGCAAGATTGATGCTAGACTTAAATTATTCCTGATTAGCCTGATCTACCTGATCTTTAAATTTATATATTAACCTTGATATTTAATTTTAACTTCCATCTATTATAATTCCCTAGTACTATAAATAGAACTAAATATTTTCCATAATAATTTAACTTTTCTTGCAGTCTTATTTACTCTTTGAAGTTCATTTAGCTTATTTATATTTGGGTTCCAGTGAGAAATCCAAGACTGTCCACCACCTTAAGTGAGTTTAAAAGGATTTAAATCAAAAATATTATCAGATTCAGTGTAATTTCCACAATGATGCTCCTTGCCAGGTTATCTTCCAAGCCACACACAAAGTATTCACTATACTAAGGATATATAAAAATTATTCAAGGTGGGTCGACCTTGGGATAAATATACCACACTAAGAATTTTTCTAGCTAGTACAGGTTTCAAGCTCAAAACCTGCACTAGGGGTGGAAGCAGTTTTATCCACTCAGCTAACCTGCCCACATATACTAAGGACATATAATGAAACTAAGACCACTCTACTACATTTCTGTGGAGGAGTTGAAGATAATTTACCAAGAGAGTTTTGACCACCTTTACCTCATACAGCTATTCTGGAAAACCTGAACACCCTGTATGATGGACTACTAATATTAATGACAAATTGAATGGAAGAATTGAACCATGAAATACACTGGGTACATAGAGTTCGTTACTGTGAAGACCAGTTTGATTTAATGGGTGATTGCTGAAAATGCTGTCTATCAAGTAGCAGTATGCACAAATGAAGTTGAGGATAAAGCTCTTAACCCAATTTTATGCCCTAATAAAATTTTTTCATACTTATCATAATAAGCTGAGCAACTTGTGAAGACACGCCATCAGTATTATAGCCCTATTCCCAAACCAACCTGGAATAAGTTAGTCAAACTTGGACTTGTTCAAGCTAATGAGATAGATGAAGCTTGCCAAAATTCAGAAATTTATGCAAACCAATTATGGAGAAGGCCATCTCAACTGAAAACCAAGTATTGGATGAGACTAATAATATATATAATAATGAGACTGATATTGGTGAAGTAAATTCCAATACAGATATATCCACCTGTTTTAGAAATATAACCTTGGACAAGACTATTATTCTTTCCAAAAAGGAAGTCAATTAGGAAGAGAACCAACTCTATGTCCATATCCTAACAGATCTCTTGGATAAGTTGGCTAAATTCAAGGCTTATGTCATCTATAAGCCTGACACCCTTGAACCCTCAAGTTCTGATTGCAATGATGAGACTGATGTTTATTTCCAACCTAATCTCCAAATCATGAATACCCATCCAGACAGATTGGATCATATTATTCCAAAAGCCAAACCATATTTTCCCATTAATTCTCAACAATCAAATAATTATTTATATTTTACTAATGATTTAGGTAGTCCCAATTATACTAAAGAATCCAAACCTCATGATTTAGGTCCTAGAATTAAGTCAACCCATTAATTTGTCCACCTAATTGATTTAAAATTAAACTACCCGAACTAACCCTTAATAATGATGATACTTCTAATTTTGCGCAATCTATATCATTTGATGATTCTAAATTTATTGCGGGGAAGGCCGACCATAGGACAGACACTTCTGAATATGACTCAGATGAGACAAAACTTAGTACCAGGGGAGGCACCCCAGAGAAGCGATGCTATCTCTTGTTGCCAGCGGGAACGCCACTTATGGGAAGGGGAGGGAACGTGTGTAGGGGACGTAGCCACTATTGAGCACGTGTGGAGGAAGGGGTCTGATTTGATGAACTGGATTGGGAACCAGGAGGAGACCAGCTGTCGGTGATGCGGTGGGAGATATCCAAACATCCACGCTTGAAAGTGATCCACCAAATGAGACCAGAATCTGTGGACAGCTTCAGGGAGGGTGGGGATGGATCCAGCGATGGCATCCAAGACAATCGTGTGGATAGTCCACATGGCGATTGCAACCACCAGAGCACGGAGGGAGGGTGTGAGGGGGAGGCCATTGATGAAGCAAACATATCTCTTGACAGACTGAAGGGATGTGCCTGATCCTGGCCAAGCAGACGTTGAACTTCGCGCCATATCGCTTCAGAGGTAGGGCACTTCTCCAGAAGGTGGAACAGCATTCCATACTGGCCACACACGACGCAGGATGAGTGTAAAGCGTTAGAGCGCTCAGCTGTACGATACACCCGCCTCAGGCAGCGCCACACATGGGAGCGGACTTGAGGCTGCAACAGAGGATGGTGTGCGTATTTCCAGATAGTCTTTTGGGTCTCAGTTGAATAAGGGATGTCCATCATGTCCAGGTAGTCCACCCTGGATAGGACTTGGGGTCAAATGGGGATCACGCCAGCATGGATGGGTAGCCCCTGTACCTCTTGTGTGAACTGAGGAGAGGGGCGGCCTCTTCGGGTTGTATGTCCACTAATATGAATTCTCCACTCTGCGCTTCGCATGGAGAGTAGGATTCGTTTGTAGTGGGTATTGGTCCCGTGAGGACCTGTGGCTGATGTGTGTGATGCGAGGTATTTCATCAGGGAGTGGGGTTTGATGGATTGTTGAGGCCCAAGGCTTGGGAGAAGTTGGAGCGGGCTGCGCGGGACCAGTGTTGGGATGGGAGTGTAGGAGCAGTGATGGCCGCAATCCAGGTGCCCAGGATCTTGGCGGCATGGGCTTTGAAGTCAAGTAGGCCCATGCCACCATGATGATGAGGGCCAAACATGACCTCTAGCCGTACTGGTGGAGGGCGGCCTGGCCAAAGCCAACCTTGTAGCAAAGCATACAGGGATTTGAAGAAGCTTGGGGAGAAGGGGTTGGCGTGGGCTCCGAACCAGACTTTGGATAGGAGCATAGAGTTGGCAAGAATAACCCTGCCAGTGAGGGTAGTAGGGCGGGCTCTGAGAGAGGCGATTCGCTTCGTCACGTTGTCCAGTATATGGCACTCCATTACTGCTGACGCGTATCCTCCTGCCTCCAACCACACGCCCAGATGGCGTACCGGTCCTATGGTAGGTCATGGCACAAAGGGGAGCACCAGTGGAGCGGTGTGTTTTGAGTTAGTAAGGCATGGACGTGGGCGAGCAGATGGGCCGGGTTGGGAACTACTTGCTGGGGCCCAGCAGTTCTGAAACTGACCAAGGAGGATGATTTCGGTTTTGGAGGCGTTCAGTGCCGCGTCTTACCCGGGAATATTCCTAGATGAGGGCTTCAAGCGCGCATGCATCTTGATTATTAGACACCCCCACCACGCAATCATCTGCAAATGCCATCATCTTGACTGGGGTTTGGCCTGGCACATGGACCCCAGTGAGTTGGGCATTCACATTTCGCAGTAGTGGGTTAAGGCTGAAGTTGTATAAGAGTGGGCTGAGGGGGTCCCCTTGTCGCAGGCCCCTTTGAGGACAGACTACTTCCGTTAGGAAACCTGGGCCGCGCACTGCCATTGTTGCAGATTCCGTGAGCAGCATCACCCAGTTAATGAAGCGGGGAGGTAGGCGGAATTGTTGGAGGCAGGCCCTAAGGTATTCCCAGTTTACTCTATCATAGGCCTTTTGTTGGTCCAAGAATACATTTGCCCCAGAGGCTGTGGACTGACACACATTAGCCACAGAGTGCACGTTATCCCAAATCGACCTTCTGGGGATGAAACCAAATTGTTCTGGGGAGATGGTGGCAGATGCTACAGTCCCTAAACGGTTAGCCATGATTTTGGTTAAAATTTTGGTGTCTGTGTTTGTTAGAGAGATGGGGCACCAGTTGGCTAAGTCTAGCCTATCCCTTTTCTTGAAGAGTGTGACCGTAAAGGCCTCATGTCCTCCTGGTAGGAGGCGCATTTCCAACAGGCTTTGGTTGAGTGAGGCTAGCAGCAATGGGGATATATATTTATAATATTTTTTGTAGAACTCATATAGAATGTCATCTGGGCCTGGGCATTTTCAGTTTGGCGCACCGCGAATGGTAGTCCATAATTTGTTTGGAGTAATTAAATTTATTATTTCTGGGTATCAGAAAATGGTGCGGATATGAGCTCAGTCAAGAAATTCCGCCATCTCGGCCAGCTGAATTGGTTCAGCTCGGTATAATTTGGAGTAATATCTTTGCATTTCGATTGCCACTTCAGCCAGTGTGTCCACAATAGAATTATCCGATCTTCGCACCTGTGCACAGGCCATGCTCTGGCGTGGTGCAAAAATTTTTTTGAAGAAGTATGCGGTGCACTTGTCACCTTTAGTGATGTGTGTGGCCCTGTATTGGACACAAACCTGATAGTTGTGTTGCCTTTCAAGTGCGTTGAGGTGGGCGGCTGCCTCTGCCCACTTCTGGCCCCATGCAGGGCTATATCCTGAGGCTGGAATGTTGGACTCTAAGTGGGCCAATTCTGCCAGCGCACATGATATAATTGCTGATGTGGCTTGTGAGCATCTGGAGGAGAGATTGCGATAGTGGCAGATGGTGTCTTCTTTGAAAGTTGCCCATGTGGAAATGGGGTCCGCGCAAAACGGTACAACAAACAATTTTGCCAAAGTTGCCTCTTTCACCCATGTGGAAAATCCTGGTGACGCGAGCTCTGGGGGGCGGATTTTGCACCAATGTGGGGCCTTTGCAACTGTGACAGGTAAGTGGTATGTTATCAAGACCAGCTGGTGGTCAGAGAATTCCATTTTCATTGTTTTGAAGTGGGAGATGTGGGGTTGGAATTTCGCTGGCGCTAGAATAAGGTCAATGCGGGTCATGGACCTTAATTGGCCGTTGTGGATGTGGGGACGCGTCATGTTTTTGAGCAGTGGGGCATGTCGTGGCAGCGCATCTATTAACCCAAGGGTGGCTTTTAGAATGCATAGTTCTACGTGACCCTTGGGGCGTGGGGTGAGGGCGGCCACTGGTCCATTGGTGAGGTTAGCCAACAGTTCATGTCGCCAATTAGGAAAGAATCAGGGGTAGCGGGAGGGATTTGACTGACAAGAAAAATTCCTGATGCTCATGTGCACCATTTGGGGTGTAAATGTTGATGATTGTGTGTGCAACATCAGCCCATTTTAAGGTGACAATGAGCACTTGGCCATTTAGGAATGTTTCTGAAGATGTAAATTTGAAAAAATTGTTTTTCTGAATTAGCACCCCATTGTGCTTTGACCAAAAGGATAGGGATGGTAGGAGCATTGTTTTCCAAGCTTCCTCGGAACCTCATGGACAGTGGGACTCCTGGATGACCAGGATATCCATGGGTAAATTGTTTTGTAAAACACTCAGTTTTCTAGCCTGGGATGGGGAAGCCTTGAGTCCAGCAATATTCAGCATCCCTAGAGTGAAGGTTTCCCCCATTGCACCTTAGGTGCGAGGGGTGGGCCCCGGGCCCACCAGCCTCTTTCAGATCCTCACAGGCGTTCACAGCAGTGCAGGTATTAGCAGCAACGCTATTGGGGTTTTTGTTAATTTTTGCGGAAAGAGTTGCATTGGCCTTTGCTTTTTGTTTTCCCAATGTCAGATGAATTTTTTGCGGTGCAGATAAGTTCAGTGCACCGTCGAGTGGGGCAAAAAAATTTTTGGTTGGGATAAGTCCCAAGTCAGTTTTGACCAGGGCTTGGGTGCAGCGATTGGGTGAGATCAAATATCCCATCAGATCCTTGGATTGAGTGGCCCATTCAGCATGGGCCTCCCAATCTGATTGGGTGATGGATTCCTGAGTTGCTTCCACCATGAAGGTCTCCATTTCCTCCTGGCGTTGTGAGTGTGGGATGGTGGTGGTGGCCTTGGCCACTTCCTTGGCTATGGTCCTACAGGCCTGCTTGGCCTTCTTCCACTCCTGCGGGGAGATGGGCTTTACCAATAGGTAGCAGCCTTGCGCTCCCCATGGGAAAGCCTCCTTGGTGCTTGCAGTTGGTTTGTAGTGCACCTCTC
This sequence comes from Massospora cicadina, assembly GCA_022478985.1. Lineage (NCBI taxonomy): Eukaryota > Fungi > Entomophthoromycota > Entomophthoromycetes > Entomophthorales > Entomophthoraceae > Massospora > Massospora cicadina. The sequence continues at coordinate 23,801 of JAKSZP010005686.1, read as the reverse complement.
CACTGGCCATGGCCACTGAGGGGTGCTCTTGGAATGTGACGCCCTCTTTGATGGGGCATGCATGCGCCTTATAGCTAAATGCATCACAGTGGGTGCAAATGGGGGGCACGCTGTCCACGGTTACCCAGAATGGGTGGGTGGTGTGCCCTGCGATGTCAATAAAGGTGGAGTGCAGGATCTGGGTTAGGTCCTTCACAATCTTCTTGGTTGGGGTCAGAACTGCAATGGCTTTGCCAGTGCACAGGTGTGGCATCAGCATGAAACATTGCATTTCAAAAGATTGTATTTTGCCATATATGGTGAGACCATCTTTCAGGTGTTGCTCCAAAATATCACATTTTACCGTAGTAGGCAAAAAGTCAAACGTGAGGAAAATTTGGTTTGATTTTATCCATCTGGTGCATTTAGTTTCGATGACCCATTGCCCTTTGGGGAGGTCAACCACTATGTGCACCGCTGCAGCCTCATCTGCTGCTATTTTGCTTTCAAAACCTAGGTCCAGCCAACCATGTGACATGGAGTGAGGTGCAATATACACCACAGTTGTGAAGATTTTGTGTACATCTTCACAAAATTTTCCCATAGGGCCGTTTTTTGGATGTCCAGATATACACAGACTCCAAATTCCACCAATGAAAGTGGCTGGGAATGTGGCATATTGATGTACTGGTTGCATCATGCTTGCCATGCGAGTATCTCCGGGGCAATTGTGACTGCTGGTTTTTTTAGATTTTTTACTATTCCACCGGATTTTCCAGGGCATTTTTGAACGTTAGAGGCTGCGGGCCTTCCACCTGCTCCTCTTGCCTTGCTTGCCCAACTGCTCCCAGACATAGGCGCAGACTAATTCCCTCTATGAGATTATCAAACTAGATTTAGTCTTGAATTGAATGGGTTGCAAAAGTGTTTGCAACAAGAAAGAAAAGTTTATATCATTTGATGATAATTCATTAAGACCAGCTGAAGAAGTGGTTACTCATTTGAATCTAATCAGTAAAGAAAATCCACCTGGAGAGATATTGGATCCCATAAACCTAAATTTAAACCTTCATCACATTAATTACTGTCTACAATTTACTTTAAGGGCCAAACCATCTAATTTATTAATCTCTCTAATCATTCAGACAATTTCTGCCCAAAATTAAACCAAAAACTCGAATATATAACTAAGGATCTTTATATAAAAGCTAATCCATCTGATTTACTCTCTAACTCAAATGATTTTATACACAATTTGTCATTCCAACCTCGAGCTGCAGCAAAAACTCAAATCCTCTAACCTATCTCAGCAACCTCAAGAGTATTTCAAGAAATTGCCACTGGATCAACAACTCAAAGTCTCAATGGTCTCTGAATGACAAATTTCCAGCCAATATAAATCTATATTTAAACCTGACTATGGCTTTAAGAAAAGCAACTGTCACCCCCAGTTGAGGCTTGGAAGGGGCTCTATCAGGATTTCCTCTATCAAGGGTGAAGCCTCAACTAGGTATTATTTACCTAGTTATAGTTAATACTAAAAATATTTAACAACTAACTTTACTATTAGCCTTATATTATATTTTTATTTATTCGAGGCAAGCTGATCAGGGGACAGATATTACCAAAAATAGAGAAAAGAAAGTATCGACATGAAACCTGAGCAGGGTCAACTCTGTCATAGAAAGTTTTTTTCACCTCCGGATCGGGACTCAGATTCTTCTGGTTACATCATGGGTAAGGTTTTCGTGTTATTATACCTACTAACCGCCAATAGCTTTCTTCAGCTGGCACCCTGATCAATGTGCGAAGGGCGGGAATCGAACCCGCAACCTTCAGGTTGGTAGCCGTACGCCCTACCAACTCGCCTTCCATCCCCACGTTATATTATATTAGGTCTACCATTATATAAGGCAATAAGCAATTCACATCAATTACACTGGACTATGAACTATTAAATCAGTTAAAATCTGAATTACACTCCAAGTGATCCACTGATGGGTTTAAGCAAGCTTGATGCAAGACAAATTACTACTGATTATCCTACTCTATCTGATCTTTAATTTATATATTAACCTTAATATTTTATATAAACTCCATTTATTATACTTCCCTAGTACTATAGATAGTACTAAATATTTCCATAATAAAATAACTTTACTTGCAGTATTATCTACTCTTTGAAGTTCATTTGGCTTATTTATATTTGGATTTCATTGCAAAATCTAACAATTATTATATTCAGCCCATGGGAACCTTTGAACCATCACCAACTGCTTAAGTTCCAACATTGTGGAATTTATTTTGGACTTTGACTTTTGATAAAGGTTAAGTTCTATATTATTTATATATTGGATTTCAGTGAGAAATACAAGACTGTCCACCACCTTAAGTGTGCTTTGAAGGACCTAACTCAATTTATTATCAGATTCAGTGCAAATTCTGACACTTGGATTCTCCGCTGACTACTCCCATGTGGGACAGTGGTGAAAGACAACCCAGAATTTTATGTCCATCAGGAAAATGTGCTCAGACTGGTTTGTCCAGTCCCACTAAATAATTGTGGCAGTTTATTCTGCCCAAGAATCTCACCATCCACCTGGCATGTGCCCAGGCAGTGCCTTACAGCCTACTCATTCTCCCCTAATCCCTGCTGAATTTTGGACTTCAGGTCAATTATGGGAAATTGTTCCCATATGAAGAGAAATCCACTATCAACTTGTCCCAGGCGGTGATGCTGCTGTCAGGTTTTATAGACATCTGACCATATAAGGGATATTTTGATTTAGGCTTTGCTTGTGAAGCTGATTCCACCACTGCAGCCACCATTCCCATGGTTTTACAGGGGACTACTATCCCCACAACATGCACCCAGCTCCCCACTGACACTACTATGGTGGTTCAGTTTGTGGGGTTGCCTACTCACCTTCCCCCATGGTGCTCCATTAGGAGATGATGGAAGGTTTGGCCGCATATGGCTTTAATCCCATTCTTCAGTTTGTGGTACCCAATGGGCTGCTCACCTCATTGGGCCTCGGGCATTTGCCACAATTAGCCCAAATTTCAATAGAATTCTTTGTTAAAGCCCACCAACACTGTCATTCCCTCTGCCTCTGACCACCCACTCTGGGCCCACGTTGAGGGTGGGTGAACCATCTGTCCATCCTGCTTTAAGTTAGATCACTTGAAGCATAAATGCTCCTCTCTTGATGCTTCTGCAGGATCTGCATTGTTTCCATCTGGCCCCTATTGGCCACACATCCCACTGCCTTTTTTATATGGGGTACAATCCTTCCCTCCTCCCCCAAAGCCTGCTGCCACTACGTTGCCTGCAGCTGCCAATCATCCCCCTCCTCAGTCCAGTGCCACCTGCACCTGAACCAATCAGGAATTGGCTTGAACAACAGTTCATTCCCATGTTATTCTTCAATCGCCAGCCACAGCCCATAAATTCAATAACTCCAATATCCAATATGACTTGAACCCAAGGACTTCATTGGATGAAACCAATGTAATGGGCAATGTAATTGAAGACTTAAAAGCTTAAATCAAAGAAACTATCCAGGAAAGCACTCCATTCAGATCCCTCGGCGTTTTTATGCCCCCTGGATGAACAACCTTGTGTTCTGCTCTGAACACCAGATCGCTATTGTTGCAGCTGATCACTCATATAATAGCGCCATCCATGAGATGGCTGATTCATCAGTAGCGATACTTGCCAAGGATCTCCCTCCTCCCATTATTGCTCTGATCATAGCCCTATAGGGCAAATGTGACATCCTAAGCTTCCGCAAACAAGCAAATGTCACCATTCAGAAAGTTGTTATTGCTTTTCAGGCTAAGCCAAAAGTCACCTGAGCCACCATCACTTTATTATCCCAGCTTCCATCTGCCTTCATGTGGAGAAATTATTTTTCAAATAACTAGGTGAAATTTTTGTTGCAGGTAATCTTGACGACCAGCTGACCATCATACAACTCATTCCTCATGTCACTGATCACCCCACACCATTACTCTCCGCCTTGGCCCATATCTTGCCTATGAGGAGGACTCTGATACTTAAAATGAGTCACCCAATCCCTATTCCCCTTCCTCTATGGTGGGTTGAGCGACTCATAGCTGTACCACCTGGTTGGTTGTATTTTTGTATGGTTGTGTTTTGCCTGCTTATTTTGGGAGGTCAAATCATTCTGTTTGGGTAGGTCTGTTCATTTGTTTTTTTGCCCTTTGAGCTTTGGTAATGTCCAGCCCCTAGTCAGCATACCTCAAATAAATTTTGTGATTTCAAGACTAAAAGAAATAATGGGAATTATTGGAGTGGTTTTCATCAAATATTAGCCAGAAACAAACGGAAGGGTAGAAAGATTAAATTTTACTATAGCGCGAATCTAATAAAATTTATAGCAGATAAACTTCCACTAGGGGTATCTACTTGCTTAGCAACCTTCACATCTAATATCCGTCATCATACAGCAACAGTGAAATTGACACTTCAAATATTATATGGAAGAAGACCTACATTGCTGCCAATTATACTTGTCACTATAACCAACCCTTAGTAATAAGTCCAGAGTATCATTATCCCAACTGGCTAATATTAAGAGCAATTTTTATCTCAAGAAACTGATATTAAGCTCAATAAAAATATTAGTTTTATAAAAGCTAATTATAACAAACCAGCTCTTAAGGGATACCATGTTGGAGTTAAGGTAGCCTTTGTGGTACCCATGGATTTAGTCAAAGAAACATCTTAGACGCCTATGGACTGGGCCATTTAAAATCCTTGCCAAGTCAAAGATTGAAGACTATGTGATTAAATACATCTCCAATGGATGTATCATTAATATGATCTTTAGTATATACTTAAAGTACAGGATCTAAGTTAAAAAATATATTTTTTAAAAACGATAGAAGTATATAATATAACATGACTAAAATTCATGATTAAAAGAAGGAAAATAACTCTCAGAAAGAATTAAGAAAGGAATATATGCATTAATGGGAAATTTTTATAAATTCTCTAATGGGGATGTTTTTTGGGATATATGCCTATTAAAAATTTCTTAGATGTTGCACTATTACAGTAATAAAAATAGTAATAAGGAGCAATTGAGTTTAGAATTTTTCAGGACCAGTTCCCATTGTAATCAGTTCCATTGTTATGAGTTGCAAAGTAAGATAGACTAACTACCACATTTATCAGATTATGAGATCCCTGACCTGGAGAAAACATGAATGCAAAAATTCATGATCAGAGAGTACATCTGGTAATGCTGGTATTGTGTATCCGTGAGAGCTGTGCTTGTGTGAGATTGCAGAAAATGAAAAGGAGAAGTGTATGATGAACTGTGGTGCTGAGAAAAGCCATGAAGAGCTGCATCAAGCAAGGGGAAAAATATAGATTTGCTGTAGCAGAAGACTTCATTTGGGCTAAGAAGATGATGACCATAGATTATTTTAACTAAGTCAGCTGACTTATGCAACAGGACAAAGTGGCATTTGCCTCCTAAACACCACCTTTGCTGGATAATCAGTCAAGCTTGAGGTGTGTTTGGATTTAGAAATACCCAACACCTCTCAATACGCTCACTTTTGGTCTAATCATAGTTTGAAATTAAGTAAAACAGCTCCACTCGTTGTCAGCCTATTTAAGTTACCTATGTCAATGCATTTGACGTCCACTGCCCCACAAGGGCAGTGGTGCACCACCTTCTAATGTTTTTTGGCTATTGCTGAAACGTGCTTGGTCTGGATTGTCTAGCCCTCTGAATTCTTCAGCACGCTATGTCCCACTTGAGGACTTAGTCTTACATCTCACCCAAACCCAGGCAGTGCCATGCTTCCCCTTGTGCTCCCCTGGAGCAACATGAGATTTGGCCTCTGGGTTGAATATGGCAAGTTGTTCCCCTATTCTGATAAAGCCATTATCAAATTAGCCAGGCTGTCATGCAGCCAGTATGCTTCATCTACTTCTATTCCTTCAAGGGGTATTTTGATCTTGGCTTCTCAAGTGGAGCCGATGCTGAAGTAGCAATTACCATCCCCCTGGTGTTCCAGGGCACCCCCCTCCCAACTACTCGTACCCAGTTACCCACCTGTCAGGAAGTTGATATGACTGGACGACATGCTACCCATACCAGCAGATTGGAGGGGGATCAATATGAGTCTCAAGATTTACAGAAAAAGTATACAAATTATAATCAATCAAAATGATGACCATTCAGCAAATCGAGGGGAAATACGATGAGATTTGATATAAATGAGAACTTCTAGAAATGGAAAGACAAATAGAAGACTACCAAGCTGAGGATGCATCCAGCTTGGAAAACTGAGATATAAAGAGTCACATGGAGTATTGAAGGGAGGTCTTTTTCCATGATTAGGTGGTTGCAGATAAGTCTGCAATTTGTATTACATAATAAAGGTCAAAATAAGTAGTGATAGCTCCATATATAGTTTATCAAGTTTTATTAAACTCAGCAATCTTCATATCGTCCAATTTGGTTGTTCAGTGGCTAATACCCTGTGCAAACCATCTCGGCGGAATCAAGCCTATATGCCGAGAATTAACAGTGGTGCTCACTACAGGGGGCCACTGGTCAACTGTAGTACTTCAACAATAGGATATAATGGTAAGCCCACATTTATTACATCAAAAGTTGATTGGATTCCACGCGCGTTATGCCAAAGAAGTATGGGAGGCAACTAACAATTAACTCATATTGTTTACTGTAACTGAACCAGGTAATGATGAGGTTATGATCAATCTACAATTAGGAGATGGCCCTGAGCTGACAGCCAAGCAACAAGGACGCTCCACAAATGTGACCCCTCAGCAGCTGCGGGATATTATGGAGTGGTTGTTGCGCATGTATTGATTATACAAGGATGAGGCGGGGTAGTATGCCTTGAGTTTGTTTTATAACCAGCGAGACCAATAAAATTGCTACTCCATGTACATGTCCTATCTGGATGCAACTACGATGGGATTGACTCATCGCCTTGGTACTCACAGAATTGAGGAGTATCTCATCGTCTATGTGCAACCATCAATGTGCCAGCTACTTCGCGCACTGGCTCGCCACAATATAGATATTGGAGATGTAATGTGGTTCACTTGAGCACAGCAAAACGATACCCACCTCCTGCTCAACCACCTTGTTCGCTCTTTTTTTGGAAGTGCAGGAGGCGCTGGTGCAGATGGACCATTGTGTTGGGGATTTCCACCAACGATTAGACATTTTGGTACAACAGTCAAATCTAGAGTTACCCCAGGTAATAGGAGAACTGTTGAATTGACCTGGCCTATTGGTGGAATGTATTCAGGATGTAACCACATTGGGAAGCAATACTGAGTGCTTCATGACAGATCTAGCAGAATGGGTGGAAGTGCTTAAAGCCGTAATTGCTCAGCTTAGGAAAAAAATAACACCGATGGAACAACAAGTAGCAGATCCAGTCAGTTCTGTCACAGCTGAATTAACCCAACTTTGCATTGAATGGAGAAGTCATCAAATGACAGATAACGCGATTATCCTTTGTCAATGTCCCTCAAATATCTCCAGATAGTCCATCAGGTTACCCAACTGGAAATTGTTACCCAGGCAGAGCACAGTCAAGCTTTTCCTCTTCCGATTGGTGAAACAATGGAGTATGCAGACATGCAAGAACGGCTTGATACCCCTCAATGGGTCAACAAGGAATTGGTACAAGAACAAGCCGCCCTCCTTAACCAAATAAACAACGCTAATCATCAAGTGAGTAACGCTAGCCAGCAGCATGCACAAATGCAGAATATAATTGAAGAAGTCCTTTTATGACTACAAGCAGTGGAGCAACAACTGAGTGGTGAGTGGGAATTCCGTTGGGAGTTGCAATGTCAATACAAGACACTGCCATGGGATTTTTAGGATGGACGTTGTAGATGCTATATGGTCAAAATGAAGCATTCAATCAATGAACATTTTTCAGAGCACGCCAGAGCCAGGGGAAGTGGTACAGTTAGTGGTGATTCAGGGGAAGAATGCTATGGATCAGCTAAAAATATTCCTTGGTTGGTGTGATTGACCCCCCCCACATGACTCTACTTCTTCCTAGTCCATTTTGATGAATATGAGTCCATCCAACCAGCTGTATGATAGTTTACTAGGGGTTCTCTTAGTCGCTCAGGAACCAATTCACCCGCTTTTTGCGCAAGAAGCCTGGAACAAGGTGAGGCTGTTTGGATTGAGAAACTTCTTCCCTTTACTCATGACAGAAATCTACATGAGTTACTTCAAGCAATTTTAATTCACCATGGAAGGAGCTTCTGATTGGCAGAAAGCAAAGCTGTTGCTGTCCGCTATAGATGTGGAAAGTGCTGATCAAGATACCTGCTACCTTCCAAGCAGTTTAGTATCCTATGAAGAAATTAAAATGATTGTTCTTTGGCTGTTTGGGCAGCAAACAAGATGGCCCAATAGAAGGATGACTTCTTGACTATTCAGTTTCACCGAAATGAGACCCTGTTATAATTCATGGTACTTTTCTCAGCAGAAGCACATTTACTACTTGGAGCTAACACATTATCCACCAAGAATGTTGGTATAGTGATGATGGCGGCCATCAAACCATATTGGGAACTATATAACACTATGGCTCATGTTTTGGATGAAGATGCAGGACTTGTTTGAATCATGAATACCTTATGTTGACTCTCCACCACTATTAGTGCCCCTAATATAGCCCAAAATATCTCTGCTGTCTTTGCACCAAAATCGTCAGGATATGGGCCGCAGTGACTGAACTTTTAAACGCTAGAATGTATTCATCCCTCATACAAATTGGTGGACCCTTTTTGGCCTATGTATGCTCTGCCGGTTCATCCACAACCCTGGAACCATACTGTCAATTTCCAAACTAGCCCTTCCACTGCAAGCTATATACGTGAACCTTTTATGAATACCTGCTTCCAATGCATATGAAGAGGGCATTATGCAGGTAATTGCCCTAACAACCCACAAGTGTATGAAATGCCAACTGAGAAAATTGAGCAGGGAAAAGCTCGAGCAGAGTAGAGATGGGACGCTCTACCTCTGCTAAGTCCAATTCAATTGTCCCTAAAGATTTCAAACATCTCTTTGAGTAGGATTTGGAACTCAATTAATGATTTGTTATACCAACAGCTTCCATTAGATTCCCCGCTTCCATTTCTGAGAGTAGGAATTCTCCCCCAAGCTTTAATTTCGCTAGGATGAGCAGAAACCATATGCGTGGCAGATCCTGGAATAGACTGGCACAAGCAATGCGTATCCCTCAATGGATGTCGCCTCTTTAGTAGGGGTTAACATGGCCATTCTGATGGAAAAAATCGCTAGGGAGTATCCTCAGGTTGGCAAGGGCATTTCCTCCTTTTGAGTAACACAAAGCCCTTGGACGTACATGTGATAAACACTTATGGTTTTTCTTACTCAGAATGCACTTACTGCGACATTTTCATTCAAAACACAAAAATCTGCGCTATCATAGACACGGGAGCCTCTGTGAACATAGTCTCTACCTGGCTGATGGCTAAACTTCTGTTGAAACCAGATGTGGACCATCGAGTAGTATATGGAACTTTGGGGACGCACAGCACTGTGTTGGAAGGAGCGTATAGTGCATTGCCTTTATGATTTGGGTCCTTTCAGGCTTCCACTCCAGCGGTGGTTCTGCCAAATAACAATTATGTCATGCTGATCGGTGCAGCATTTATGAGGAAATTTGGTGTTGTGATAAATATGGCAGAGAAAACTCTTAATATTTTTAGGACAACAGATCCCCATATATTAACCTCTTGTGGAATCTCAACGGATCCACTATGCTCTAGTTTATTAATCTAGTATAAAGCGACAGAGTAATTCCTGTTCATTATCAACAAATGAAGCGGCGAACCAGGGCCCTCCCCAACCAGATTTATGAGTACAAAGGGATTCCTCTCCAGGCAGCGAGTGCTTTGAGCCTACCATCTGGACACTAGAGTATAGTAGAGACTGAGCTCGAGATCAATGTCCCTAAAGGGCTTTATGGGGAAATTATGGCGCCTAACCAGAACACACGGCTTGAACCACATGTGGCTCCAGGGCTACTGCTCCCTGGGAATGGGGAGGTTAGAGTGCTGCTAGTGACTTTATAGAAAGAAACAATAACAATCCAGCAGCACCAAGTGGTGGCTTACTTACACTTAGCTCCTATAGAGAAAGTTTTCTATATTTATGATTTCGGCTTTTGGGAGGATCTCGGACTACTGACACACTCATCATTTAGCGTATTGACTGTGGTTCCATGGGAAGCACTCACTGGATTATCAGTAGAACAGCAAGAGAAGGTTATGGCGTTATTTGAAAAATATTGAGATATTTTTGCATACAATGATCATGATTTGGGGTGTGCTCAAGGGGTGGTGCATCAGATAGATAATGGGGATCACCCTCACATTTAATTGAAACCTATTAGATAATCAAAAGCGGCAGAAGAGGTTGTCTCTGACGAGGTGGATAAACTTATTGTGCAAGGGATGCTAGAGCCATCAAACAGCCCGTTGGCCTCACCTGTACTCATTGTAAAGAAGAAAGATGGCTCAAATCAAGTGGTTGATTACCGCAAACTCAATAATGTAACAAAAAAGGATTCCTACCCTCTTCCGCAGATTGACAACGCGTTGCACTGATCAGGAACAGCAAATTTTTCCGCCATGGATCTGATCTCAGGGTACTAGCAGATCAATTTGCCATCAGTGGAGTGGAAAAAATGCTCTATCATCACTTTGAGAGGGTTATTCCAGCTGACTTGCATGCCACAAGGGTTGTGCAACGCCCAATCTATGTTCCAGTGGGCTATGGATATGATTTTTAGGTGACTTAAAGCTGTCCTGTATCTTAGTTTACCTTAACAATATCAATGTGTTCTTGCAGATGTTTACAGAGCACCTCACTCACTTGGAACAAGTGTTCTGTCACCTTGCTACCGCTAATATCAAAGATAAACCTCAGAAGCGTCATTTCTTTAAAGAGCAATTATAATACCTCAGGTTCGATGTGGATTTAAACGGTCTTAAACTGCAGCTGGCTTAGGTGGAAGTAATAGGCAAGATGACTCGCCCAGGTATTAAGCGGGATATTCAAGTGTTTTGGGGATGGTTGGGTACTACTGATGGTTCATTCCCAATTTCAGCTGCATTGGGGCCCCGCTTTTCAAGTTGTTAAAGAAAAATGCTTCATTTGATTGGATGGAACAATGCCATAACACTTTTGATGTGTTGTAAACCGTGTTAGAAAGCGCCCCCATTTTGTAATATCCCAAATTTATCAAACAGTTTATAGTGCAAACAGAAGCATCCTTCTCCACTATAGGGGAAGTATTATCCCAGTAGGACAACAATGGCGTGGAGCATCCTGTCACATTCTGTAGTTGGAGCTTGAACTGTCACAAACGAAACTACACCATGACTGAGCAGGAGTGTTTAGCAGTGATTTACGCTTACAAACAGTTTCAGGTATATCTAAATGGGGTAAGATTTCAAGTAGTGATAGATCACGCTTCCTTGCGCTGGCTACAGAATCTGCATGAACTGGAAGTATGGCTCACATGTTGGGCTCTAAAGCTCCAGATGTATGATTTTGAGATTATACACTGTCCACGAGCAAAACATCAAAATGCAGATTGTCTTTCTTGGCTGCCAACTGTCACTATCATGGCGGATTTAGCTGACATAATGTACAAGAAGATGGTGGCGAACAAATACCAGGATGAGCTGCTGCAGGTGATCAAAGTATTAGATGGATTCAGGGAGGATACTTTCCCACGTGGGGAAGAACTATATAAGTGGATCAGAGACTTGACGCTATGTTTTCCTGTACTTTCAGCTTGACCCTCAATTATTAGGAAGCTCATCAGGCTGTAGGTCATGGAGGATTGTGGAAAACGCTGGAGTTTTTGCGACCCCAATACTACTGTGAGAGCATGAATTATGACATATTGAAAATGGTTAATTGTTTCCATCAGTGTCAAGTGGAAAAGCCTTTCCACAAGAAAACCACATACTAGCTGGCTAAAAACCCGCTCCGCCTGGTACACCATTTCCATTGATGTAGTGGGACCTCTGCCAACTAGCACCAATTGATCCAAGTATATAATTGTCACCATCGATCATTTGACCTGATGGGTGGAGGCCAGGGCCATTAATGACTTGGGCGCGGTCACCACTGCCAAGTTTATTATGGAGTGTGTTATACAGTGACATGGCTGCCCGCAATTCATTCTAATGGACAATGGAACCAATTTCACTTCACACAGCTTACGAAAATTGAACGAGTTGATGGAGATCCGCGGGGTTTTGAACACCCCCTATCATCCAGAATCAAATGGAATGGTGGAGTGGGTCAACGGAACCCTAGTGAACATACTCAATAAATTGGTAAAGGATTGACTCTCAATGGAGTGCCCTTCTGCTTACAGCTGTGTTCATGTATAATATCAGCTATCATTTGTCCACTAATAAGAGCCTGTTTCAACTGCTGTATGGTCGACATCCAGCTCTGCCCACCTTGCTTTATTCGTGTGTAGAGGACACTGGTGGTGTGGACCCTCAGTGATATTTGAAGACTCTTACAGATACATTGATCAAGCTGTAAATGGAAGCCTACTCAACCAGTTTGGCTAAGAAGATTTGCGATCATGAAGCTGATCATAAGAGATGGAGCAGACTTCCGCTGTTTGCTGCAGGGACCATGTTTTATTCCACGACCAGCATGGATTTGGGCGGAAAAACAAGCTCTCTAACATCTGGGCTGGCTCAACTGAGATAATCAAGAAGATGGCATGGATGTCTACACTATCAAGGATCCTGCAGGGAGTCAGATTATTAACCAAGTTCACGCAAAGTTCCTCCAAGCATATAAACAGTAAGAGCCTATTGTCCAGTCAAAGGGGGGTAATGTTGGGAAGTTGATATGACTGGATGATACACTAATCATACCGATGGATTGGAGGGGGAATTGAGATGAGTCTTGAGATTTATGAAAAAGGTATACAAATTATAATTGATCAAAATGACGAACATTTGGTGAATTTAGGGGAATTGCACTGAGATTCGATATAAATGAGAACTTCTAGAAATGGAAAGACAAATAGAAGACTACCAAGCTGAGGATGCATCCAGATTGGAAAACTGAGATATAAATAGTTACATTAAGGATTGAAGAATAGGTCTTTCCCCATGATTAGGTGGTTGCAGATAAGTCTGCGATTTGTATAAAATAATAAAGTTCAAAATAAGTAGTGATAGCTCCATATATAGTTATCAAGTTTTATTAAACTCAGCAATCTTCATATCGTCCAATTTGGTTGTTCAGTGGCTAATACCCTGTGCAAACCATCTCGGCGGAATCAAGCTTATACGCCAAAAAAGAACAGTAAATCAATTGTGAACTCTATCAAGGTTTCATTCTTCTGAAACCCAATGGTTATGAAATTAGCCTTTTTCTGGGCCATTTTCTCTACCCCTAAAAAAAGCGCGGCACCTTCTTCTTGACTTCCAGGTAAGTGATGGAGCTGTCCTTAAAATAACATGTAACCTGGTTGGCGCTATTACAACTAAGGTGGAGGTTAACAAATTGGCCTTTTGGTGGTCCAAAGCTCCATACACAGCAAAATCAAAACGTCTGAAGAACCAATACATCCTTCCATCCCAATTGAACTGGGGCAACTTATTGATGTAAACATCCACATTATGCATTAAACTAAAAGCTTTTTGGGAAAAGTGGGGCACTCCTGCTGGGCATAGCTTGCCACTCAATGATGGAGGACGCAAAAGGGAAAGCGAATTTTGGCTTATCTGTTGGTATTTGTGTGGCCTGGGCTCCCTTTGTTAGCAGTACCACAAAGAAGTGAGGAACTTCTGATGAGGCGAAATTATTTCTGGAGTTACTACTATGTGTAACTGACTTCCATAGCCTGCTTAGGTGACAAAGAGCTCCTCTGCCATCCCCTTGGCTACACCCTTATCATAGCGCTCAGCTTCTTCGCTGTCATCCTTCTTTTTGGTCTTTGAGTCTGCATTAGAAATTGCTTAGGAAGGTTCATCATCCAATATCCACTCAATGCACTGAAGCCATAGACTGTGCTGACAATAAGGCCTGCTAACAACTTATTCTGCAGGTCAAGGTTATAAAGTTTCCTAGATAATTTTGCAATCTGATTGCTAGGGCTTTACTATCAAAACTCAGCTCATTAATTTGCCATTAAGTGTACAGGACAACTTTAAGTTCAGCATACTTCAGATAACTTGATATACATATATGGTATACTAACAGCTTTGGAAATAACTGTCATGATAAAAACATAAAAACAGGCTTAGGTGGTTGAATCATTGGGCTCCCTGTTTGATCACCACAGTTGGAAAATTTGATGTAATGGAATACAGTCCTCTAAAAGTTGTACAGGAGCTAACACCCACTAATACAATAGGAGATTGATATGATGAGTTTTTGTTCATCTGAAAATACAATAGACTAAAAATATGGAGACCAAATGCTCCAGGAACCACTATATTTCTTATTTGGCATAATTCTTCTACTGTTTAACCTTTAGAATCTTTAGCCTGCATAATCACTCTACAGCTACCAACTAAACAACTCACTCTTTTTTCAATCCATTTCACATCTTATGCTCAACCTTTCAGCCATTTTTGGGCCCATCCGCTCAGATACTCAGCTTCTTCTTTTTTTAGCACTAGTGGTGCCCAACCCAAAAGAGGGAGCCGCTACGCATCTCACTACTCAGCTTCTTCAATTTTCTTTAAACTCATATTGTCATTGAAATTTTTGGCAGAGTTCCCATATTTTTGCTGGGGTCAGATCATTTATCATCAACTCATCTTAAATCATATTAATTATAAGTAATCTAAACTCAATTCAAATGGATACCCAATAATACGCCATCAGGTTTTTAGTCTTATCATCCAGTAATACTAAATTTCCTGATGATGGTATAATCATAGGGCACACTAAGAAGAAAAAACCACAAAGCTTGTTTGCCATGCATATAATTGAAAGGGGATTTCAACACAGTTTTCTCATAATTAAGATGAGTGCCTTGTTTGCAACATGATGAAACAAAATAATTAGTCCCTCTCTGGCTTGTTGGTACCAATCCAGAAAGCATAGGGGTCCTGGACTTCCTTCTCTGTTGATAATATTGTAAAATTACCCTTCTATGTCAGGTATGATGCTATCATGATGGTAGTGGATTGGTCCACTAGTTTTGAAAATTTCATAACATGTCACACCACCTTAATAGCGGCACAGATGGTCAAACTATCTGTTTACCTCACTTTCACCACCAATGTGGTATCTCTGGAGATTGTTAGTGACCTTATACATCAAATAAGATGAATCATGGAAAGGGGTGTACAATACTCTTCAAATTCATCCGTGTAGCATAATTTCTTCCATCCACAATCATATGGGATAGAACAAGTGAACCAATAATTGGAATGATTATTACAGTGTTACATGGCGGCTGATCATTCAGATTAAGCACCACGCTTTCTCTTAGCGCAATTCAGCGTCAACAATGCCCAATATCCTCTATTGAATTTTCTACCTTCTTTGCGAAATACTGATTTAACCCTGCATATAACATGGAACTCATTTGTGGGTTCAAGGTGGAAGCTAAAGTGTTTTTCAAAGTTCATCAGAAAAATCCACTAGGGTTAAACAAACTCAGAGGCTTCCATGAAGGTCTACAAGGAGAACGCAGATGGTAGGAGAAGGGTAGGGCCTTATATAACGAGAAAGGTTCTTGAATCTTGATGCCAAAAATATCATAATCAAGCAGCCATCTAAAAACAGGGACAAAAGAGGATAGTACTTACCACACAGTAAGAAAGGTGTGCCGTGCCTCCTACCAGGTGAATCTACCATCAAAGTCTAGATCATTGTCACATTTATGAAAGCAAGCTGCCCCTGTTTAAGGATTGCCTCATGAGACCTTAGAGACATACCTCTTAGATTGGGCACCTTAATGGGAAGTGGAGGAGATTTTGGCCTTTCATTGTGTAAAAAAGGCTTGATCCTTGGTGTCATGAAGTTTAGATGTAATAAAAAACATTTGTTTTTCAGCCCAAAATGTGTCCATGTGCAAGATCTTATTGATATATTTCATGAATGCTTCCCTAATGCTGCAGATCCTAAGGCAAACCCCAATTTCGCCGTCATGAAACTAACTCCAGCTCACAAAAGCATTTTCTTGGATGACGCCTGTCAAGATTCTAACCAGATGAATCATTCCGATAGTATCAGAATTAGGGTTTCAGTTAGTTGGGCGTAATTGCTGGCTAATCGCCTAGTTTGATGCTATTTAATGTTATATATTTGATCAAGTTTTGGTTTGCTGGAAGCTGCGCTCACTGCTGAAATGTCATCCAAAGATTGTTGTGGGAGTTTCCAGCAGAAAGCTGATGAATCCGTTACTAATTGTCCAAAAATGGTTCCACTAACTATTTTGGAACACTGGTGACTCATGCTGAGTATGCTCAAAGTCCTATTTAATTACATATTTATATATGATCGACCAGTGACTTATGCTGAGGATGGATTGACCTATTTTAATATTCAATGATCAGATGTTTGATCTGGAGGGAATCACTATGAAGTATGAATGAATAAGTTTACGATCTGATAAAGTTTTGGAATCAAGAGGCCAATGGGTTTTCCAGTATTTGATTGGCCAAAGAGAACTTGGGCGCAGTAGCCCTAAAGTAGTATAAATAATCGTTAATTTTCTCTTAATAAACATCTTTCTTGCACCAATATTATTTTATCTGATAGTAGCTTAGAGCAGCTAGAGTATGAGTAGATAGAATAGGGGATCCCCAATAGGCGCAGGTGATCACGCCTGAAGTGGCTGGCGCTGCCAGCTCCCATGCCTCCTCCTTATGAGGAACCAGTGAGAACCTGGCCAGCTGGCTACCAGTGGATGCTCTTACTGGCCGCCAAACTTGTGGGGTGCAGTGCTGGAGTGCCATAGTTGCCCAGGAAGGGGGATGGACTCGCCAGGGCAACCCTAGATGGTTTGGTGAAGGGTCATGAGGGTGAGGCAGCGCAAAAGCGCCTGAGCCACCCAGGAAGGGGAAGGACTTGCTGGGGCACACGCCAAGGTCACCTTGGGCTAAAGACAAAGCCGTTGGTGGTTAGTTGGTGGGTTGGACGCAGGACCTGTAGGGCTTGGCATGCCAATGAAGGCGAAATGGAAAATTCCAACCAGTCTTTGTACTGGTTGGGCTGGCACACTAGCAGATCCCAGGGTCAATTTTGTGACAACGCCCTAAAATGAGGGGTGGTTCCCCAAAAGACAGAGATAATGTCATGCCCTATGACATAATTGTGGGCATGGACTGCAAGAAAAAGCAGGAGTTTACCAGGAAAAAATCAAGTTGACTACCTTTACTTATCTAAGACATGCTCTAGAGAAAAGTTGGGCAAGAGCCAAGTATGCCAAGATTGGATTTAAGGGTTTGCACAATGGAGTTGCCAGAGTTTTATCAATAGCTTTCAAGTTTACATGTAAATACTAGTGAAAATGTTTTGTTGCATTAAATTAGGTTATAGGTCTTCAAGTCCACTTTATATATAATTTCACTAAATTTGGTACTATATAACTATGGTTTAAAAAACTAAGTTTAGCTTTTTTAAATTACCAAACTATGGTTGTTTGAGAGTTAATCTTATTAACTAGATTTCTCTCAGTACCACAGCAAAATAACCATGGACCGCCTTCTACAATTTCTTTATATTCATTTTTGCAAGATTTTTTAAACGACTTATTATATTATAAAATTATATTTTATCTACCAGATGAAATTTATGATTGGATTTGCTGCAAACCTCCTTGAGGTGGTCTCAAATCATATAGGATCCAGCATCTTCCACGGTGTCCTAATCTTTCTTGTAACTGTGTTCTGTTCCCTAGGTTTCTGTGTGTATAATTTCCATCACCTCTCTGGGAACAATAAAGTTGCAGAAACTCTCTTGACAACTTAACGTTGGTCTAAGGTATATTTCAGATCAAGTAGGGTTGTCATTTTGATTCCCTAATCTTAGAAATTTACTACTTATTCTTGCGTCAATTACCTTCAATTATGTCATGATACATGACACACCACCCTGTTGACTATGGCGTTTAAATATCACTTGAACGCTGAACCTACCAACATATCATAATGTTGGTTTGGTTCACAATCTTGGGCGCCATGGCAATTTATTATTATGAAGGGGCAGAGAGCTAAGATCCTATGAAAACATTGCACTCTGGTCCATAGTTCCATCTATTTCTCATTGCTCAAGCTGGGACCACTTGTTGATACCACGTATCCCTGTATTATTTTAAGGCCAGTGGACCATAAGTTTGAGAGTTTGAATAGTGACTTTGCGCTTCTTTTGGTCAAGAAGACTTATAACAGATAGTCAGTCTGGTAAGGCACTTCCAAATAAAAATATACCATTTTTAACTTAAATTTTTGAAAGAAGAAAGAAAACTTTATTTTGCTTAGAAACGGAATTGTAAGGGAGATCCGTGAGGATACCTAATCATCTTCATGCATACTAAGCCAAGATCTACTTCTCTTCTACTAATTGGGAATCATTCACCAAATACTTTGGGTTTGCACCCCGGTTATAGGGCTTGAAATTAGTTGGGGATTATCTCCAATTATTTATTCAGTTTATTGGACGGTTTGGGTTTAATTTCTATCATCCAACCTATCCAAATCTCAAATTTGGGTTCAAATCCTATTTTCTAGATCATCTGAATCTCTAATTTGGGTAGGAATCCTAACAGCTCACCATCCATTACTAGTGACATATTGTCTACAATCTCAGTAGACAATATTTATTGTTGCTCTGATATTTATGGTGGCACGAATTTTCTTTTTTCTACAAAAATAAAATAGTATTTATATTTAGAATAAGAATAGCTGTTGTCTATTATTTACGCCAAAAGAGCCTTTTTGGTTGAAAATTCCCTTATATTGCTTCCAATTTTTAGGGATATTCTTTGGATATTATATCTACTGGGATGACCATATTCAGCCTTCTACAGATGGTACATTAGTGGATAATGTGGCACTTTAGCAGACATTTGCTTTAACTTTTGATATGTTAAGATAATTATTTTCTCAGTAAGTTTTCTTGGCTGCTTTTCTTGACTTATGTTCATGTTACTACATGAGAATTGTTGCGGTTTTGTATTTACAACAGATCATTAGTGGCTTTGCTAGGTGATGTAAAAGGCTCTTTGTTATTAATTTGGGCTGTCATGGTTGTTTAAAGGAGGTGTAGAGAAACTCCTCTACTTCGCCCATTTTTGTCCATATCATGTGGGGGTGGCTGCATCAAGTGTTTTTAAAATTTGACAGGGCAATTGATTTATAAAAGACCTCCTTTACAAGTAGCAATTAAACTGTGAAACATATGTATTTGGTAGTAATTCATGGTCTCGCCTTAAGGTTTGCTTGGGAGAAGTACGGGGGTATGTTGGAAAAATTCAATACTGGTGGAAGAATAGAGGTATAAGCAATTTCTGTTTCACTTTTTGTGGAGTAATATAATGAACTGTTGCTATAAATAAGTATTCATCTTAAAGAGTATCTTGTCCATTTTTCAAACCGTCGTCAATGTATCTAGAGCTTGCAATGTGGGTTTACAGCCAAATTTATTGCTATACTGTCTTCCAAATAAAAAGAACCCTTCTCTGGCTAATACATGAGCCTCTTTAAAAACTGGTCTGAGATATTTTCAGGGTCTCATTTATCTGAAATTCAATGGTTAGGAAATTAGACTTTTGGTGTAAAATCTTAATGACTCCTTCATAGAGTATCAATTTGGGTTTTTTAACCATTTAAAAAGTCATGGAGCTTTTCTTAGAGTAATATGTGGCTTGGTTTGCGCTCTCATCTTCTAAGGTAGAAACTAATAGCTTGTCTTTGCTCTGATCTGAGCCCCTTCCAAGAAAATTGAAGCATTTAAGAACCCATACATATTTCTATCTCAGCTAGAGGGGTAGCCTATTGACACAAAAGCTTTTATATCCCTTCAGGCTATGGATTTTTAAATAAAACGTTCCCACTTTGGGAATCAGGAAAGTGGTCTTGGTCTAAGTTAAGTACAATAGGCTGAAATAAAGCATTGGGTTCCCTAGCGTTTATACTTTATGTGTTGGCAGCTTTTGTTGGCATGGTGGCTATCACTTGTGAGAAAAACCCATGGAAAGACACATTTTATATTATGAACTGTCTCTAACTGCATATCTAAATGCATTGCTTCCTTTTTTTAGTGTAGGAATCCAGAGGAATTGAATGCTCGCTGGCACTATTCTGCCCTAGATTTCCACAAACATTTTTGCAGAAGGTTCACTCTCTACTGCTGGGATAAATATTTTTCAGGGGATTATGGGGCCACTTATATTTATAATAATAAATTAATTAACCTAAAGGATTGTTTTTTAAATGAATTCTTTAGAAATAATCTGGGGGTCAAGAAGAGAACCCTCTTAATATTTTATTGCTTAATATTAAAAAGTTTGTTGGCTCAAAGTGAGTGAGGCGCAAAATTTGGACTATGGTAAGAATAGGTGAATTAGGAAATTGGGCTTTGGACATATCAAATCTCTTAAAGTTTGCCTCGCTTCAATGGAACGGCCAATGGAGGGTTGATACTGGGTAGGACAAGCCCGTTAGGCAAGTATTTAATATAAATACCCAATAATTGGGTGGGAAAATTTGCACCTTGTGTGACCTCTCTACACTTATAAAAAGGGGTGGTCTCTGCCTAGGTGGTTAATGGAATGCTTGAGAGGCTGAGGAGGAGCCTCAGCAATACTTCCTGTATTAAGCCAAGGGTTTGGCACAACCTGACTGTTGACAATTGAGCTTTTTGACCAAGTAGTGTACTTAGAAGGAATTTTTCGATTTGAGAAATTTCACCAAGAATCAGCTAGTGTCTTTTGGCTGATAGTTTCCTCATTGACCTTTAAAACACTTCTATTACAATATTGGACCTGTAATTGTCTGACATCACACCTTCTAAGAGTGTTAGAGGGAGAATAAGGGCGCAAGGACTGGCCATGGACTCAGTTGACCATAACTGTGGTAGCAAGGTAATTAATGGAGTAATCCACACCTCGCTTTTATGTAACTACAAAAGGTTCCTCCTGATATACCCGAGCTTCTCACTTCTAGGAGTAATTTGATTATGGTAATACAACACCTTTTCTGATACTTGGAAGGAAGGGAGAAGGGCCCAGCTCACTCGCTGCTTGGTCTTCTTTAGTGACAGAATTTCAAAATTATTCATAGCCTCTTATTATAATTAGATGATGTGCTGGGCTAGCTTTTCATGGCTTGTTCAGGTTCAGTCCTGTCAGATAAATTGTTTTTGTTTAACAGAGACGGCATCTTAGACTTTCACAAATACAACACATGGAAAGGGGAAATTTTGAGGATGCAATGGTAACTAATGCAATAGGCCTTGAACGCGCTGGTTAGGTAGAGATCCCAATTTAGAGGATCTAAATTAGCCATTTATTTGATGTATAAAGACCAGGTTTCCGTTTTCTTTCTATGGCCCCATTTATGGATGGGTTGTAGGGGGCTGAAAAGAGTTGTTGAGTTCCCATAAAAGTGGTGAAGAGCTTTTCACTCTGGAGGAGAAGTTTTTCATTGTCACAAAGGAGGACCTAAGCCATGCCGCGTTAAGATGTTTTGATGTAAAATGGTATCAGTGGCTTTGTCAGTCTGAGCGGAGAGAGCAACATCTTGAACCCATTTATTGAAATGATCAATTTTTATCCAAGATATAACGATTTCTGATAGTGGTCTGATGTAGAGGACCTACCATGTCCAATCTTTGATGTGGAATGGTTGTAGGGGCGTAGTTGATTGATACTGATAGCAGGTCTTGTAGCTGGATTGCTTTTTACATGTCAGACAGGCATTCAGGACTTCAGTTATGGTCTCCATGATGCCCTCCCATAGTAGCGTTCTCTAAACCATTCTTAGGTTTTTCATACTCTGCCATGCCCCATGATAGTATGAGACTCTAGGATCACAGGTACTTGCTCTGACAGCCTTAGATAGGGCACCCAATTTACTACTATTTTCATGTATAACTTACCACTTTTCACCTTGATGTTGCGGGAGTGCTGAGCTAGCATCTTTTGTACAAGTTCATCTTCTTCAGTTATGTTTCAGGAGTCATTAAGAGGTCGTGTAACCTCTCAGCTTCACTATTGTCTATTTGAAGGACAGGCAGATATGTCAACCCATCACCGCTCATATGGCAAGTTCCCGCCCAATGCTCAATAGTCATAATGTAATGTTGGAGCTTCAGAGCCCAGCGATCCAGCCGTCCATTGAAACTTTCAGGATTTTGTAACCACTTTAGGGAGGCGTGGTTGGTAACCACTTTGAATGACGTCCTATATAAGAAGGGGCGATAGTACTTTACAGCGAGTAAGGTAGCCAGGAACTCCTTCTCAGTGATAATGCAGTTGAAATTTAGCTTTTGAGAGCATCTTTCTGAAGTAAGGTACGGGATATCCAACCCATGCTCATCCAACTAAGCCAAGATAGCTCCAACGGCGTAGTTAGAGGCAATGGGAACAACATGAAGGGCTTGCCATAGTCAGGCTGATGGAGGATCGGCCATTTTTGCATTAATTTCTTCAATGTCTCAAACGCGGCTTTTTTTAGCAGCCCAATGGAATGGAGTGTTTTTAGTTAAGAGATGTACAAGGAGCTTACTGAGCTGGGCAAACTTGGTGGTGAACTGATGATATTACCCCATCATGCCCAAAAATACCTGTATGTCACAAAGGGTTTTGAGCACAGGAATTTTTGATATGGCTTCAACCTTGCCTGGGAGGGATTGAATCCCACTTTGAGACATAGAGTGCCCAAGGAAAACCAGCTTCTTCTGGAAGAAAGTACATTTAAAGGCTTCAACTTAATGTTAGATGACCAAAAGCGCCGAAACACTTCTTTTAATTTAATTTAATTTATCGGGAGGAAGGCCAACCAGGGGATGGACACTTCCAAATGTCAACCCAAAAGAAACGAAACTTAGTAACAGGGAAGGCACCCCAGAGAAGCGATGCTATCTCTTGTTGCCAGCAGGAACGCCACTATGGGGAGGGGTAGGGAACGTGTGAAGGGGCTGCAGCCACAATTGAACACGTGTGGAGGAAAGTGTCCAATTTGATGAAACAAATTGGGAACCAGGAGGAGACCAGCTGACAGCGACATGGTGGGAGGTACCCAAACATCCACGCCTGAAAGTGGTCTACCAAATGGGACCGGAATATGTGGACAGCTTCTGGGAGGGTGGGGGTGGAGCCTACGATGGCATCCAAGACAATCGTGTGGATAGTCCACATGGCGATTGCAACCATCAGAGCATAGAGGGAGGGTGGAAGGGAGGATACCATGGATATAGAAAGCATATCTCTTGACAGACTGAAGGGATGTGTTTGATCCTGGTCAATCAGACGTTGAACTTCGCGCTATATCACTTTAGAGGTAGGGCACTTCTCCAGGCGGTGGAACAGCATTACATACTGGCCACACATGACGCAGGATGAGTGTAAAGCGTTAGAGCGCTCAGCTGTTTAATATACCCGCCTCAGGCAGCGCCACACATGTGAACGGATTTGAGGCTGCAACAGAGGGTGGTGTGCATATTTCCAAATAGTCTTCTGGGTCTCAAGGGAATAAGGGATGTCCATCATTTCCAGGTAGTCCACCCTGGATA
>JAKSZP010005685.1:0-79902 GCA_022478985.1 Massospora cicadina | reverse complement strand
GGACACATTGAACTTTGTGTCTTGAAGGCTACCATGGGCCTCTATGACACCCTTCCAAATACTCACCCCTTCTTCCTAATATGACTTGCCATCAAATACACAACGGTCAGTTGCTGTATATATCATGCATAGATCTCATTATTGCAACATTAGTTTAATGTCCACAGATTTCCCAGTTTACCACCACAAAGATTAATTTCTTTAATCTTTAGCTCATTTCAGTGTCATCTACTCAATCATGACCATCTGCATAGGCACCCAGATGATGTAAGCTTCACCCAAACACTCTTTTTTTTTAGTACTAGATGGTCCCAACCCAAGGGGGGGGATTCATCGATGTTTATTGAATTACGCCTGGGCTCCTAAGAGCCTGAGGCGAGGGAAGGGGAGGGAGGAGGCATCGAGAAAGGGAGGGGGTTTGCGCGCCAGAGCCATGCTGCAGTGACAACTGAGCGGGGGAGGGTTGGCGACATAGTGCAGACCTTCAGGGCCATCTCAAAGTGTACCTGAAAGTGGGTGATCATGTGTGGAAGGGTCCACACCTGCTGGTCAAAGGCAGCACGAAGGAAGGAGTTATGGATGGTCCAGATGGCTGTGGCATAGGCGAGGACACGGAGGGGTCGGTGGCAACCAGGCAATGTCTGCTCAAACATGAGGTCTTGCACAGGGTGTCCAGACCAGGGCTGAGCATGGAGGAGCGCGCGGGCCTTTGGCCAAAATGCGGCGACACCTGGACAGGTGAAAAAACGATGGAGGTGGGAGTCAATAGGCTCCACACAGCGGGGGCAGCTTCGGTGCTGGAAGGTAGGGCCAGTCCGGTCCCCTGTCCTGTATGAACAGTGGAGCACTCTCCATAAGGTGTTGGACACCTTTGCTGACAGGATGGGGTGATAGACGTCCTTCCACAATTCCTTAAGGTCAAATCTCACGGAGGGAGGGAGGAGCTCAAGGAGTCTTGGGCGGATGGGAGGACGATCTTGGGGGTTGAGGCGAGTTGTGACAACTTGTCCATTGTGCACAATTGCATGGCGACGTGGGCTGAGGCCAGGGCCTTCCCTTCTGTATGGGAAGGCATGGTGGATCCGCGCGCCTACTCGTTTCAGGGCAAGGAGAGCCTGGTTCCAGTAGGGGGATGAGGATGGTTTTAGGCGATGGCCTGGGTGGTTTGTGAGCCACTCCCTAATGAGGTCAGAGATGCTCTAGGAAGACCCAGAGCTGCTGACACTGACTGGCGGAGGGCGGGCGCCCATTGGGGCATGGGGGTCGCGTCCCAGCAGACAATCGGCCATAGGAACTTCAGGAAGATTGTGGTGGCGTGGGATCGCGTGTCCAGAAGCCCTAGGCCCCCTTCATTGCAGGGTCGGGCAATGGTTGAGAGGGCTATTGGTGGATGGTTTGAGCCCCAGATCCAACAGCGGAGGAGTACATTGAGCCGCGTATAAAAGGCATCTGTGAATGGGCAGACGTGCGCTAGGAACCAGACTTTGGAGAGGAGGAACACATTGGCCATCAGAGCTCGACCCTGGGGGTGATGTGCCGCCGGTTTCAGCTGGCAATCCTGGAGTTAACTGCTGCAAGGAGAAAGTCCTCATTGTCTTTTAGCGCAACTCCTTGTTGGTTGGTGAGAACGCCCAGGTGACGGAAGGTACCGCGCTCAGGTTCAATACCAAATGGTAGGGGGAAGGTGGGGGAGCTGACCTGTACAACTGTTGTCTTGGAGGTGTTGACCATGGCGTTGGACGCCTTGGTGTACCTCTCAATGGTCACAGCAGCGAGGGCAACATCCCCAGGGCAGCCAAATGCAATGGCAGTGTCATCTGCAAATGCCATGGTGCGTGTGGGGGCTTTACCTGGGACCAGAATCCCTGTTAGCTTGTCCTGTAAGGAGGCCAAGAGGGGGTCAAGGGTGATGTTAAAAAGGATAGGGCTCAGGGGGTCCCCTTGCCGGAGACCTTGTCCAACTGGTACTGCCACTGTAAAACCCATTGGCGCCAGGACTCTGGTGTGGAGCTGGTCATAGAGCGATGATATCCAGCGCCTAGCTGCGGGTGGGAGATGGAAGCGGGCCAGGGAAGCATCAATATACTTCCAGGCTACCCGATCATATGCTTTCTCCATATCCAGAAGAGCCACAAAGCCATTCACCTTACGAGAGTTAGCAGTCAAAGTCACGTGAAGGTCATTATAGTTGTCCCATAACGACCTCCCCGGAATAAAACCGTACTGGGATGGGGAGAGGCGAGGTGACACCCATTTGGTGATGCGGTTGGCCAGAAGCTTCGTGAAGAGCTTGTGGTCTGTGTTGATCAACGCTATGGGGCGCCAGTTCGCCAGGTTCTCACGGTCTGACTTCTTGTGAATGAGGGTCGTGATTGAGCCTCTGGAGTCAGGGAGGACCTCGCCATTCACCAAGAGTGCAGCGAAGAGGTCGCGGAGGGTTCTGGCTATCACTGCAGGTTCCAGAAGGTACACCTCAAAGGGTATTCCATCTGGGCCTGGGGCTTTAAGCCGTGGGGATTTCAGAAGGGTTTCCATCACCTCCTGGATGGAAATAGGCGCCAGTAGAGCCTCATCAGCCCGTGGGTCAATGGGCGGCTCTGGAGCCCGCCACAGGAAGTCTTGGATGTCCGATGGGTCCACCTGGGTGGCATGGAAGAGGCTGGAGTAGAAGCGGTGTAGTTCCTGCGTGATTTCCTCCTTATCTGAAGTGGTTGTAGTGCCAATCTTCAGTGCAGTAATATCCTGCGCTGTTGACCGGGCTTTCTGTTTCTGAAAGAAGAAGCGGGTGGGGCGTTCCCATTGAGCATAGTAACGAGATGTTGTAAAGTTTGCTGCCCGTTCTTCCTGCAGTGTGAGCTCCAAGCGGAGTGCTTCCTGCGCCGCTTCCCAGTCTTCCAACCATCTGGGAGAGGGCGAAGGCTGGCAGTTTCGCTCTAGATGTCTGATTCTGGCTTCCGCCCTTTTGACTCTGGCGCGAGCTGCAGTCATCTGGGCTTTGGCACAGTTGTAAGCAACGCGGGTGATGCCCTCCTTGGTCACCGCCCATCTAGCCTTGTGGTCAAGCAGGTGGGGTGGGGGGAGGTGAGAGTCTCCCGGATGGTCATAGACAGCTTCTCCTTAGTGAAGGGGTTGTTGAGAAGAGCTGGGGCAACCCTAGGCCAGAACCTATGCGACGGTCTAAGTGTGGTGGTGAGGACAACGGTGAGTGACCTGTGATCACTCAGATGGTTGTCACGAGAGATGGGAGAGGAGACGCGGCCAATTAGCAGGGGGCCAATCAGTGCCATATCTATGCGTGACGCTGACTGGAAAGCTCCTCCATCATACTGGATCCTAGTCATGCAACCTAGGCCAGACGCGGAGGGTGGAAGCGCATCTATAAAGCCACTCAGGCGAAGGAAATCCTGGAGGCGACTTGATCCAGGGCGTTCCTTTGCTGCAGGGGGTAAGAGTCACGGACGCGACTTATGGTTGTGTTGAAATCTCCTAAGAGAACTGTATTCCGTGGGAGATTGAGTTGGAGGAGCTCTTCCAAGAGCCGATTTTGCTCCTGACCTGCATTAGGCAGGTAGATGCTTGCAGCGAAGAAGGAGAAGTCAGGAGTGGTGAGTTTGGCCAGTATGAGGCGGCCACCTAGATATTGTGAAAAAGAATGGGTTTTAACCCGGGGATTCAAAACAATAAGGGCGGCATGGTTTGTCCAGAAGGAGTTGCCTCCAAACTGTTCATTCCATGCAGATTGTTCGTGGGGGAGGATATGGGGCTCCTGGACAGCAGCGATGTCAATTTGTGCTGACCTGAAGTTTCGGAGGAGGCGGGCTCTCCGCTTAAAGTCCCGCAACCCATTTGCGTTGATGGATTGCAGGGCCAGGGTGCTGCCATGGGGACTCATAGCTGTTCCCCTCCATGTCCTGGGGGGTTGCCAGCGCTTAAACCTGCTGCTGTGAGGCGGCTAGTTTTGAGTCCTTTAGCTTGACTATTAGCTGCAATCCGTGAGGAGCGTCGAGGGTTCTGAGGGGAAGGAGAGGGTGGGGGGGCGGAGGACCCAGTAAGCCAGCCTAGGATGCTGCCCCCGCTCCGTTGCAGGGGAAGGACCTGAGGGTGCTCAATGGTGACCTCCGCGGTGTCCCCATTTGATGAGTCTGAGTCCATATTCACTTCCTCCAACACTGCAAAGGATCCGCGCGAAATGGACTGTGGGGTTGGGGTAGGACTCTTTGAGGTGGCACTTCTACTGCAGGCCGCGAGTTGCCAGTCCATGCTGGTGGGCATAGCTCCATTGGGAGCTGAGGGCTGATGCGATAAATCGCTGGTGGGGGTTGGTGGGGGTGCCGCGGAGCCCTGAGTGGGGGTGGCTGACGAGGGGCACCCTGTGGGAGATGCCTTGCGCTTGGTGAGAGAGGGAGTTGACTCTGGGAGATTGGAGGGGGTGCCCATTGGAAGGGGGGCATGAGCGCGAAGGTATCCCACACCAATAGTGGGGTTAGCTGTTTCAACTGCTAGGCGTAAGGCCTCAGGGGACAGATCTTGAACGGGAACCCATTGTGTGGGTTGTGGAATTGCTGCTGCAGCCATGTGGGATCGTTTTTGGCCTGGTTTAGGCCCCTGGGTGGTGGCTAAGAGGGCTTGTTTTCGAGCTATGCAGCCACTATACAAGTGTCCAAGGGCGTTACACCATGAACACCGGGGGCGCGCCTGATCAGGGTCGACAAAAAAGATCTCAGGGCATGCCCCAACTACCGCCACACGAGGAATAACCTCAATGTTGCGGGATACAGTGGGGGAGGGGATGAACGACGCCCTAGCAGTGCGAGCTCTTTGAGTGGGAGCATAGTAAGAGGGGACGCTAAAGTCCACTGAAAGAACAGACCCAAACTCCATTAAACCACGATGGAGTGCCAGTTTAAGAGACTCAGGATCAACAGTCGTTGGTAGGTTGGAAAAAGTAACCCATGAAATTTTCTCCAGGTGAGAGCGTGTGCGGGAGATGCGAAGAGATCCGCGTGGAATAATGACCTGGAGGGTGGCAGCATGGTCAGCAAGGGCAGCTTCAGTGAAGCCCACATCGATGTAGTGGCCCTCCACTGATTCATGGATGGTGGTGTTAATAGGGAATGTCTCCGCAATTGCTGCAAAGTATGAGAAGTAATCCTCTGTATAGAATTCAACAGGGTTATGCCCATAATAAAGGCGAATTGCGTGGGAGAGGGTTGAGCGAGGTAGAGCTTTTTGCGCTCTAGTTTCGGCCCATTTCTTCTTAACATCGGCAATAAACGCCACTTCACGGGGATCAGCTTTGGGTAGCGTTGGTGCCAGAGGTTTTTGCCACGCCCCAGTGGCTCCTTTGGTACGTTTGTGTTTGCTTTGGGCTGCAATTGCAGGTTGAGTGTGAGCTGGTGGTTTGGACAAGTTTGCGGAGTTCCCTTGTTTCTGGAATGTTACAGCAGTTGCTGGCGTCATATTAAATTGAGGGGCAGTTTGTTGGGCCTCGCTAAATTGGGGAGGCCCATCCAGATTGGAATTAACTCCAGCCAGTTGGGAGGAGGGAGATGTTTCATCACCATCCCAATCTATTTGGGTAAATTCAGCCCGAGTATTTGCTGTGATTTCGTGGGCAAAACTCACTGGCTGATTGGTGAATTGGTCGTTTTCAGCATATTGAGATAAAGTGCCGACTTGAGAAGTGCCGATTATGGGGTTTAAATGGGACGGGTGAGATTGGAACTGGTGTGAAGTTCCAAAATCTGAACCATTTAAATCCCCATTGGGAAGAGTAGATTGTCCCAATTTGGTGCTTAGTGAACCAGAATGTGCGGCTAATCCAACCTTACATCCGAGGGTTTGGGGGCCAGGTGATTGTTGGGCCTCGCTAAATTGGGGAGTCCCATCCAGATTGGAATTAACTCCAGCCAATTGGGAGGAGGGAGATGTTTCATCACCATCCCAATCTATTTGGGTAAATTCAGCCCGAGTGTTTGCTGTGATTTCGTGGGCAAAACTCATTGGCTGATTAGTGAATTGGTCGTTTTCAGCATATTGCGATAAAGTGCAGACTTGAGAAGTGCCAATTACGGGGTTTAAATGGGACGGGTGAGATTAGAACTGGTGTGAAGTTCCAAAATCCGAACCATTTGAATCCTCATTGGGAAGAGTAGATTGTCCCAATTTGGTGCTTAGTGAACCAGAATGTGCGGCTAATCCAACCTTACATCTGAGGATTTGGGGGCCAGGTAGCTGGGTATCGCCCCTCATGGAGGGAGCCAGAAACACGGCGTCAGCAATAATAGATGGGGCTGAATTAGCTGACACAATGGGGGAGGTGAATGTCTGGATGGGCTGAGTTGCATTCAACTGAGCAGACGCCATTAAAACAGCGTGGGTGATGGCCTCCTTGGTTGGAGGGGGCCCAGCGGGTTGGTGGGAGGCATCACACACAGAGCTGTTAGGCGTGCAGGTTGCAGAAGTGCGATCAGGTGAACTGGCGCTAGTTGGAGTAGCTCCAGGTTGGGGGGTGGTGCCTGCTTTCATGGCTGCTGCTTGAGAGCGGGTGATTCTGGTTGACCCTGAGGTGGGTAACCGAGGGTTGCTTCGTTTGGGGGTGTTGCTGGCTCGTTTGGCATAGCCTGCGGGTTCTTTTGTGGGGTTTCCCGCCATATTTGCTAATAGTTTTTGTAAATCTCTTTAGTGGAGCTAAATTTCAGGCTGAATTGATTTTCGAAAAGTGATGCTTAGCAGAAAGAGATTCTCACCCAAACACTCTTACTTTACCTTAATTCACTAATTGGGTCAAAACTGCAACTTCAGCACAGGAGTTCATAACTCCTTTCTGTGCCAATTCTCTTGCCATGTGGTAAGACTTTAAATTTAACACAGTATCCCAGGCTCACCAAATCTTGTCGCGGCACTTCCATGCTGCTTTAGCAATTATTAAGTGTACTTTAGTGGAAGTGATCTCCTGGGAAGCAATGTCCTTGCTTCAGGTTACAGCCAGCATGGGGCTGCAAGTGGGCTGAGGTATCCGCCTTCTTTAATGCATTGGCAAGAGAACACCAACACTGCATCAGTGTTTAATATAGAACAAAATTATTGCAGTGGTGGTAACATGCATAACTACTTCTTTTACCAAATTTTAATCTCTTAAAACATCCATGTCATATACACAGGTTTGGAAGCCAGAAACTTCCATTGCAAATATGGTGGAGGAGGTTTCCACCAAAATATACAAGTTTTACTTTGAATTATACAGGTCTGACCCTGTCATGCCTGCCAACATTGACTCATTCCTTGATAGTGAACATATCTGAACAGTCACACAATACTCAGATTTGATGAATTTATTTCTTTGAGACAAGCTCTGGATTGCTGTTCACGGTGCACTGCACAGGAAATGCCAGACCCTGATGGAATTACTTATGAATTATACTAGAAATAACTTTATACCATAATTAACTTTTTTTAGACTCTATGAGTAAATGTCTGATGGAGACATGTCTCCTTCCTGATGGCCAGGAAGCATGTATGGTAACTTTTTGTTAAAAGGTTGATAGGTTAGATTTAGCAAACTTGCGCCTATCTCATTTACAAACCTGGTACCAAACTTTTTACTAAAATTCTGGCTAAGCCCTGGGAAATTGCCTCTGAAGTGATCTCCCCTGCACAATTTGGCTTCATAACCAGAAGATCCATCCGGGATAACATCCACATTGTAGCAACATCTGTTAATCCCCTGCCACTGGTGTGCTTGTATTCTTAGATTTAAAAAAGCCTATGGCCGTGTTAATTGGACTTACCAAGAGGCTTAACGCCACAAGTTCAGCTTCCATCATGATTCATCAATTGGGTAGTGTTTCTTTTTGAATTGGTCGCAAAGGCAGTCCGTGGCTCAGGTTTCCTGACTGATTTGTTTTGTCTTCAGCGATGTCTTCATCAGGGTGACACTTTGAGCCATCTTTTGTACAACTCTAGCTTTGACTCGACACTACGCAATGCAAATGTCCATCTTAATGGTGTTCATGTACAAGGCTAGGCACCAGTCAGGGTACTGGCATTTGATGATAATCATGTGGTTGTATATCTATAACCATGATGCATGCATCCTTGAGTCTACCATGTGTAAAAATTTATAGGGTTTTATTCTTTTTGGCCAATAACCCCTATAAACTTATTATTTGCACAGGTTCAGATTTTGTGCAATTATCCATGTTGTATGATAGTAGATATAATTGGTTGATAATAGTATGATGACTATTATCTATAGTTGAATGGAAGTCCTAGATCTTGGCCCAACGCTCAGCTAGTATTTCTGCTTGATATACTTGTGATGTCTCAAAATAGGGATTTGTTCCCTTGTACCATTTGACCCAATCTTCTCTTAGATTCCCATTGACAGTTTTTCCAGTTTGACACACAGTCGGCAGCAATCCCTGATTTGATTCCACTTCTTTTCTGGATCTCCACACAGATCCTTACTATTTTCCTTAAAGAGTCTCCCAATTATTGCACACAGCAATAACATCCCTGAGAAAGAATAGAACAAATGAATGCTGATAAAGTGTAATAAGCTATTATATCTACTGTATACTCTGTACTACTGTATAAACTATCATGTTTTCTATTAGTGAATTATAGGGAATATATAGTGAGGGATTCAGCGCCCAACCCTCAGTTGACACCCCTTTAATGAAATGGCAGCCGTTGCTATTGAGTCACCCATCCTCATCTCAGCAGCAATGGTCTTCCCCATCCTGGCTAGGATTCCATCATTGGACATCCTCGAGACCTAAAATGGAAAGAGTTGGAAAATGTGTCCCTAACGTTTTCCTCTCAATCCAAGCGAACCAACCATATTTGGAAAGCGACCTGCTTAGGTAATGGGTCTTGTTGCCCAACAAGGCAGGTCACAAACCAACTGATTTTTTGCTAGTTGCAGGTGGCATCACTCGCCTTGCAACTTACTCCTTAAATTCCTGATCAGTTGGTGATGAAACCTGGCCAATCCCATTTGTACACCTGATAGTTAATCAATTATCAAATGCTCCTATTTTGTCAGTAACTCTGTCTGATGAGATCTTAAGCATTTGTTTGGATCAATCCCCATCAGATCTGACCATGCAAATAACTTAAAATCCCCCAAACATAGTTACCTCAAAATCAGGGTAAACCGATTATAATTTACCTCACATTAGGGAATTATCCCCTAGCGATTCATGGTAATCTAGACAGCTAAGAATATGGGAAAAATCCCAACACATCCCCCTCTTGCCTAGATTTCCAGCGAGAAAAGGGCCAGGGCAGGAGAACACCGCTTTGGACACTCAATCAAATACTACATTTGCTCAAGTGGAGTATGATCACCAGAACTAGGTGCTGCTTAGAAAACCTTCAGCATGCGGCTCTCTTCCTCTTCCTCCTTGCTACCGCAACTCAGAGCGCAGTCCCCATGATCTACTGTTATTCCAGGCTGATTGATTTACTTGTGACAGTATTAATCCTGGGATCCAGTTTTCCCCATCAGGGCATAAAACCCACTGCCATATTCAGAATTCTTGGTCTGGCGTCCACAATTTCCTGATTTTCTCCTCATCCTTAACAGGAGACTCTTGCCATCAATGTTCATTTTGTGACCCAATTAAGAATGCTCATTTATGTACGCCCTTGTTATTTTCTTCTCATAAACTCTTGGCTCATATCATTCTTAATTCTTCTCTGGAAAGCTTATCTCATAAATTTTGAGATTAATTTCTCTGAAATTGGAGCTTGATTGATTTTAGAGTGCATAATGTTGACTATCATATAAGTCTGACATCCCCCTCTCATCCAGCTCATATGTCAAATTCTGAGTCATGGTACCAACAGCTGCTCAACAGTTTGTCTGATAAAGATCTTCAGCTCTTCCAGCAGATGAGTTGGGCTTCATGACAGAACCTCTTCTACGGTCCTTCCAGGACTCATATGCCTAGTTTGGCACCAGTGGCTAGTCCTTCCATGGAATTACCAGAAATGGTAACCAACCCTTCTGAAACCAGGCTAGCAATTGTCTTGACAACTCTCAGCCAATTCTTCCTCTGTCATCAATTACAGAGTTAGATTTTGAAACTCTCCTGGATTTGGCTCCTTTTGCAGATGTGCCAAACATCATTGTTCATTCTCTTGAAATAATGCCCTTCGCTATTAATCATTCCTTCCTTGCTAGGTCAGACTTGTTTTTGGAGTTCCTCTTCCAACTTGGTCATTACTACAAGCTAGCTGTCTTGGCCACCAAACTCACCATTGGCAACAGCATTCATTTTGAACTGCCCTATGCAGAATTAAGGACCTAAGTCACTGAGGCTTTATCCATAGTGCTGAATCCTTCCAATCTTAAGAACATCCTAGATTGGGATATTGCCACTTATGCTCTTCGCTTTGCCAGACAAGTTCTTCAAAGATGGGCCGCAAAGCTTCTAGCCTCTCCCAGCTTCCACCACTACTTCAGCTTCAGCTTTCAAGAAGCCTTTAGTCATCTCTTGCAGGATGCCATTCACTCCTTGCATGACCATCTCGTTTCTGGTGCATCTCATTAGTAACTTCTGCTGTTGGCTTTAATAGGGGGCATGATTCAGCAACCCCCATCTAGTATCTCTTGTTCGCTGCTGGCCCATATGTCCAGTGTTTTTGACAAAGCCTGCTGGCAAGCACTCAAGACTAATATTCCAGCTCCGGTACCATATTCAGATTACTTGGCGTTATTTTCTGACTGCCTCTTCATGTATTGTTTCCTTCCTCGCTTTGTGGTTTTGAATTTGGCTTCTTCCAACATCTAAGTTTCCCTTCCCCTAGTTTCTTTCTTGCAGGATCTGCATCCGCTCAATAAACTTGGTTTTGTTAAGTTTAGACCTTGCTAGCATTTAATCTCACATATGTTTAAAAAGGTTATTCACTCCTACAGCAATCCATCCTCCCTCCCTCAAGAGGCGACATAGGCGGAATTATCCCCAAATCAAGGATAATCAATAAAAAATAAAAGTTATAAAAATATATTAGTTTTTTCTATGAAGTTTTAGCATCTTTTTTTCTGATATCTTTATCAATCTTATTTTCTTTTTTTCATGGGACATGACCTTGTTTCAGTTCAGAGGTCCATCTTTTTTATTTTTTCCTGCAAACTGGATCCTAAGTATTCTTAGACCTACCAGTTTTCTATGGTTCAGAGGTCCTTTTTTCAGACTTGACCTAATCATAAGGACATAACCAACTTAATAGTTCAGTGGCCCTTAGGGAACTCTTTTTTGTTATTTTTTCATCGATCCATCACATCAAATACTTAGCATGGACTCAATTTACTACTCTTCCAACCAAGAGGTTCTTAATGGAGTAAGCATCTGTCACCGTCTTGGCAATAATTTCAAAAGGACCCAGCCACAATGCATCTAGTCTGTTTCTTCTCCCTAAACCATGTGTATCGCAATAGAACTCTTTTGCCTATTTGATATTATGATAAAGCTGGTCAGTTCTTATTGTCCGTCAATCTTTCTTGCATCCTTTTCTTCAAAGTCGTATCAAATGCTTGCAATTGCATTTTGATCAGGATATTTGTTAATCAGTTCAGGTACTTCTCAGCACTCATCCTCTATGTTGGTTCCACCACCAAATATAAAATCAGTGGCAACGCGGCCTTCCTCCCATATAGCAATTCAAAAAGCGTTTTTCCATCGCTGTATGATGACTGATATTTTAGGCAAACATCACCAAACTCAGGTATGTTCCCCACATGGAAGTTCTTCCTGTGACCAGCTTCCTCAGCGTCATGGCCAGCGTTCCATTAACTCATTCTACCAGTTCATTTGTCTCCAGCTGGTAGGGTACAGACATGACTTTTCAGATCCCCATTATCTCATTTAACAGCGGGATCACCTGAGATGTTAATTTTGTCCCATTGTAGCTAAGCAGGACCTGTGAGCATCCATGTCTGTATACTACTTGATCCAGGATGAACTTCAGGGGCTGGTAGCATCTACTTTCACCAGGGCCTTCATCTTGACCCATCTTGTCAGATGATTGATTGCAACTATTATACTCTTGACTCCCCATGTGCTCATTGTCAGCAGTCCCATCATGTCGATGGACACCATATGCCAGGAAAATCCAGGGCGGACCAGTTGGTATCCAGTTGTATTCTATGTGGCTTGTGCAACTGGCACTCCACACAACAAGCTAGGTATACGGCGACATCATAGTTGATTGACTCCAAGTAGTTATACTGGCAAATATGGTTGGTCATTTTTCTTAGGCCTCCATGCTCAACAACCTTATGAGTGGCTTGCACGATAGATGCTCTTTCTGACAGCTTTTGAACATTAACTGCTTCCCGTTAATCATCTTGAAAACTTGTTCATCCATGGTCTTAGTGTTTTCCATCATTTTCAAAGTGCACCTTGGATTTCTTTAAGCTTGTTCCCAATTTCTCCATTGACCATTCTCTAGAATAACACATCTGCCTGCTGGTATACCATCTGGACCATCGGTAACCACAATAAGCCATCTGCATTCTGATGAGAAGCCCCCGCTTAGTGGAAAATCTCATAATCATAAGCCTGTAACTTCAATGCCCATCAAGCCAGTAGTCCTTCTGGTTCTCATAAATTGTGAAGCTAATGCAATTAGGAGTGATCCATCACCACTTTGAAGTGTGTTCCGTGGATGTACATTTGAAACTGTTTACAGGCATAAATGACCACAAGGCATTCATGCTCAGTTATGGTGTAGTTTCTCTCAGCGGCTGAGAGTGTCTGGCTCACATACACCACCGGATGTTCATCCCCAAGTTCATCTACTTGGCTTATTATGGCGCTGATTGCCATCAATGAAGCATCAGTTTGTATAATAAATCCTCAATCAAAATTTGGATATTTAAAATTGGAGAATCTATCAGGTACTGGTGTAACTCATCAAAGGATTTCTGTGCTTCTTCATTTCATATGAATCCTTTATTTGGATCCTCCAACAGATGGAATAAGGGCTCGGTGATTCTGAAAAAATCCCAAATAAATATTCTATAGTATCTGACCATTCCAAGGAACACTTTGATATCTCAGACACTCTTTGGCACAGCCGTTAATTCTATGGCTTTGATCTTCTGGGCTTGAAGCTGCAGTCCATTAGAATTGATATTGATCCCAGGTATTTCAACCCTTTATTGAAGAAGTGACACTTTCTCAGCTTAATCTTCAGCTTAGCCGCGGACAGTCATTTATACACATCCTCCAAGTGGTGCAAATGGTCAGTAAACGTCCTACTGAACAAATTGATATTGTCCAAGTACACCAGGACGCATGACACCTTCAAGTCATTTAGTATAGCATCCATGGCCCTCTGGAACGTTGTAGGTGCATTGCACAGACCCTGGGGCATTCTCGTCAGTTGATATAGCCCTTCATGGTAATAATTGCACATCTTTCTTGGTCTTCTCTTGGAAAATTGATTTGCCAATATATACCAATATCAGATCCATCACAGAGAAATACTTTGCTTCTCCCAATCGATCTAGAACATCATTGATTCTTGATAGGGGATATGAATCTTTCTTCATAATCTTGTTCAGCTTCTGATAATTGATCAGACAAGATTAAAGCCATCCTTCTTCTTCACAATAAGAATTGGACTCGCCCAGGGACTCGATGATGGAACTAGAAGACTATGCTTCAATAGTTTGCTGATTTCTTCCTCCACTACCACTTTGGCTGCCTTTGACCATCAAATCCAGTCTCATCCTGATCTGTAAATTTTCTCCAGTATCATCCTTATGGATCACATCTCTTGTACATCCCAAATTATGGTCATCCTAAGCAGATACTTCCCAATATTTTTTGAACAATTTGAGAACCTCCTCCTGCTGTTCCTCCATCAGATCAGCTAGTTGCTCTTGATCAAACAATAGGTTGATACTCTCAGTTACCCTAGCTGGTAATCCCATCTCATTGAGGGTCCCAAAATCATGGAATTTCCTCAGTTTGGCCATCAGAACTAGGTGAACAAATGTGACGATCTGATTCTTTTCAACCTTCATCATTTTTTCACTTAAATTAGCCAGGAGAACTCGAATTTTTCCATGGCCCAACATTATTATTTCAGGAGCCACCCAAGGCTCTACTCTGGATTTCTTCCAGGGGATTCTGACCTCCCCATACAACAGCTCAGGTATCTCTAAAGTCAATATTGTGTTGACAATGATCTGCAATCCTGGAGGTATGGTTTTCACATTCTTAATTCTCAGTGGAATTCCCCAATTTTCTAGGATTTCTATCGGCATTTATAATCACTTCTGGCCAACTAGTTGGTATTAAATCAGGACAATACCATCATTGTATATCAAGTTGATGAAGTTATTTATTCTACTCAGTGGGGCTTTCCCATCTTTTTGATAGACCAATGGTAACGTCTGACCCAATATGATCAACGTATTATCATCCAAGTTACATTTAACTCCGTATTTTTGTGTAAATTATGTCCCAATAAGAACTTCATAGTTTTTATTGGCCAAAACTATCGCTGATGCAGACACCACCAAGGATCTGAATTGAAGTGGCAGAGCGCTATATGCTCCACATGAGATGGTGGTATTTGGCCCAGCTGTCCCATACTCTTTCTTGTGTTCCATCCAGGTGAGATCTTCATACTTTTCACCAACTTGGTTGATTCAATATCTATGGTGCTCCTCTGTCAACGATCACCCTCACCCATACTCAATTCACTAGTATATCTATATACATACACTTGAAGTATTGTAAGATAGTATTTACTGAGTGTATAGAAGCATTATTAGCCAAATCAAGGGTGTGAATGATTTGCGCTGATAAATCAGAAAAATGATTCCTTGATCGCACTGAGGGGGATTAACAGGTTTGCCTCATCTAATCAAACTTTGGTCAATTCTTCTGGATTATCTGCAGCTCAAATCTTGTCTGCTAGTTGTCAGGCATACGGATGGGCAACCTCTTTAATTATCTTGGGTTGATTCCCTTTGACCTGGATCTTGCTACCACATTCACATCCAAATTAAATACTTGATACAGCTGATCCAGTACATCTTCATCCACAAACAGATCACTGATATCAATTTCCTTGTGCATAATATCAGGAGGAACAGGATTCTCTGCAGCTCTAGACTGTTCCCTATTTAAGCTGTGGGCCCTTTTACTGACTCCTTTGCGGTTGTAGACTCTTTTGCTTAGACCACGCTGATTTGATCCTTGGGTTTCTTGCAATATACAGCGAATTGTCACCTTCCTCTGCATTAGTAACATACTTTCTCCTTCTTTTAACTCATTTAAAGTCTTTGGGCTTATTCCCTGGAACGGTTTGATCATTCACCTCCTTAATGCTTTCATTCCCCTTTGTGAGATTCTTATTTTGTATGGGGTTTAATTTCGAAAATTCTATTTGGGGAATCAAAAAAAGCTCCTAAGCTTTTCATATTATCTACCATCTGAGAAGTGGTAATTTCTGTCATTAACATGGAATACATCATTCGTGCAAATTGTGGTAGGGCTGAAGGGCCACTTGTAATGCAATTTGGGCATCAAAAATTATCCAGCACCTTTGCTCCAACCAGGATTTGCAATTTCTGGTAGAAACGATCAGTGAAGCTTTCTAAGGATTTATCTTTATGGAATTGAATGCTCATAAACTCTTGTTTGCGCTTCAACATGCGCACCAGAATTCCAAATTCCTTCATAATGGCCACTTTGGCCTCTGCATATGACAAGATGTCCCCCTCTAGATAGGGCAACACTAGGTTTTGACAATTGGTATCTAGGCAATTCATCACCGTCAATGCCTTTTGACAGTCACCATATCTGTACATTGTCATATCAAACAATCGGAAAAATGCTGGGGCGTTATCCCAATAAAAAGTTGGCAATTTTGGTGTTGCTTTGAATTCCCCCGAGGTTTCTCTAGTCATCTCTCTTGGTTCAGCTACTCAGCTCACTTGGAAAGTGATTTTGGGCGTCATCTATAAAATAGTGGTAAAAGTGGGCGGCATGTTTCTTGGGGTAGTCACCATTCCAATTATTGTATGGGGAGTTCTTTCTTTGGCATTTGTCACTGCATATGTCTCACATATGCATTTGTGAGCCTTTAACTCCTCAACCTGTTTAATAAGCTGCTCAATATTGGTGCTGATTGTTCTTAAATAAACGTGATCCACTTCACACTCCATTTTCAGAAATAAGACTTCTTTAATTAAGTCCCCTTCTTTCTTCTTTAATAACATCACTTTTCCAAGTAATCATTCCCAAAACTCATGATATTATCGACCCCTTCCTCCATCTTGGCGACTCTCTCTTCCAATGCTGCAAATTCTTGATGATTCACTGAGTTAGGGACGTTCTGATTAATGGTTGACAACTCCGTCCATAATTTTCTTATCTCGTCTTTTTACAACATCATGTTCTAATCTATTCTTTAAACTAAATCCCCTTTAGTGAGCACCAGTGAGCACCATTTTGTAAAAACTTATAGGTTTTATGATTATTCTCGCTCAATAACCTCCATAGATATATTAACTGCACAAGTTCAGGTTTTGTGAAATTATCTTCATTGTATGATAGTAGTTGATATAATAGTTGATAATAGTATGGCGACTATTATGCATAGTTAGATTGAAGTATTAGATTTTGGTCTAATGCTTGGCCGGTATAACCACTCAAAATACTTATGATGTCCTGAATAAGGATTTTGTTCTGGTACCACTTAACTTGATCTATGCTCAGATCCCTGTTTATGGTTTCTCTTTGTTGACACACTGTTGGCAACAATCTCCAATTCAATTCAGCTTCTTCTCTGGATCCCCACTCAGATCCTTACTCTTTATCCTATTGAGTCTCCAAATTATAGCACAAAGCAATTATTTCCTTGAGAAAGGTTAGAACTCGAAATGGATTCTGATAAAGTGGTCTTCTGGCTTCCTTCCATACAAAGACCTCATTCCACACGGCTGATTAATTCCTTATCACTTGTACCAACCCCAGGATGGGTAACATCTAAATGGTTAGTTGAGCTGATCTGTATCTCTTTCTAACTTTGTGTAAAGCAGTGTACAGTAGTGTGTTTTTATTATTATTGAATTCTTTAGGGAATTTATAGTGGGGAATTTGGCGCTTAACCATTGGTTGGCACCTCCTCAATGAAATGACAGCCGTTGTTATTAAATCACCCATCCTTGTCTCAGCAGCTATGGTCTTCCCCATCCTGGCTAGGATTTCATCATTGGACATCCTTGAGACCTAAAATGGAAAGAGTCAGAAAACTTGTCCTTAACATTTTCCTCTCAATCCAAGTGAACCAACCATATTTGACAAGCAACCTTCTTAGGTAATGGGACTTGTTACCAATTAAGGCAGGTCAAAAACCAATTGATTGATTCACTAGTTGCAATTGGCATCACTTGCCTTGCAACTTACTCCTTAAATTTACAATTAATTGGTGATGAAATCTGACTGATCCCAATTGGTACACCTGATAGTTAATAAACTATCAGATGCCACTATTTCGTCAGCAACTCTGCCCAACAAGTTCTTAAGCATTCATCTGGATTGATCTCCGATGGATCTGACCCAGTCAAATAACCTAAAAATCCCATGAATATAATTACTTTGAAATCAGGATCAACTAATATCCAATTCACTTTGCGTTGGGGAAACATCCCCTAGTGATCCCTGGTAATCTAGTCAGCTGGGAATATGGGCATAAATTTCAACACCCCCTAATCTAGCTGACTTGGGTGCTCTGCAACACAGGCAGAATAGACCAAACCACTGGAACATTGACCATACATTAGATCAAATTTGGTGCAAGTCACTAAGAAAAACACACACCTATTTATGAACCTGAAGGGGTCCAGGGATGAAAATATTTTCCCGCTGATTACCCACTAAGAGATTCAGTGACTGTCCAAAATAATAACGCTTTCCATATAGATAATTGGTGTAATTACATTAAAATGCTGCCAGACGGCTAAGGCATCCCAGCTGTCAATACAGCTCCCACAACAAAAGCCAATTTAAAGCAGAAAAGATCTTAAGAGGCCTGATTGGCTCATTTTCATAGATCTAAATGAAGCAGCCTCGCGCATATTATGAATACTGCCACCCTTTCTATTTTTAGCCCTGACTTACCTTAAATACAGGGAGTTGACATTCTAGTCAAAGATTGCTTATTACTCCCAAAGTTTGTTTGATTAAAGTTGTATTATAAAATCTAATAACTTATTATCCTTAACTTTTTTTATAAATTATTTTTGTGGTTACTTTCCCCAATCCTTGTTAAAAGCTGTGAGCTATCACACTCATGATTCTGCTATTTATTGTTGAAATCCTGTGCAATAGCACTGGCAAGCATAAACTTGGCTTGGATTCTAACACAACCAAAGCATGTCACTTAATCTGAAGGGACCAAGAGTGATGCTTAAGGTCTTAGTTTGAGTTTGAGACCAAATGTCACTGGGTATGGGCCCTAGTCTCAAAGATTACTCTAAGTCAATATAACTACTTGTTTCAATTTAATGCATGTTCCTCGTCAATGTTTGTACTC
This sequence comes from Massospora cicadina, assembly GCA_022478985.1. Lineage (NCBI taxonomy): Eukaryota > Fungi > Entomophthoromycota > Entomophthoromycetes > Entomophthorales > Entomophthoraceae > Massospora > Massospora cicadina. The sequence goes on along the minus strand of JAKSZP010005685.1, from coordinate 61,332 downwards.
TAGCTATCCCCCTAGCAATATTAGTCGCAATGATCATTGATGGCCACCTAGCACAAAGGTATGATGTTTATTAAAATTGAGCATTGATTCATGAATGGAAGTTGGTTGTTAAATGGTAGAAGTAGCCAAAGCATGGTTATGGACTGGAGATGTATGTCATGTGTTGCTTGTCAGAACAAAAGTCTTGTTGCAGGGCGTGGTATGCACCAGGTGGTCTGTCATCATAATATTCTCTTTACTAATTGAGAGGGGAGACAGTTTCAGCACAAAGTGGGGCTGCTGCTTCAGAGAGGCTGTAAAAACGGCCCAATTGGCAATGGGACCTGACTGACCTTTGGTTCCGCAGTGGACGCTGCCTGACCCTGATATTTGGCTTAGAATGAGCAGGATGAAACGTTTTTCCTTCTTAGGGATGACCAAATGAAAAAACTTACCAAGAGGAATTGCTCAGAAGGGATAGACAATTTCTTAGTGCCCTTTTACTTATGACGTTTCTAGGATTTTTTTGGCCTTACCTTTTGCCAACATACTCTTCCTTCTCCACTCACTCCACCAGTGTGGGATGGGCATGAGTTAATGCAGGGCACAGCTACTCATACATAATATATAGTTATGGGTTAGGATTCATATATGGCTCATCATCAGCCTCTGGACGCTTGACATCTCATGTGCCCACACCTCTTTGTGGGCAGCGTCCAGCTCATGCTATTGGCATTTCATATATTTAACTTCCAATAGGCTACATAGAAGCCATTCCTTGCTTTTAGGTCGAAGGAAGATTTTGTAACTGACCTTAGTGATTCCACTTAAGGGTCATACTCCTAGTCACAGGGCGATTTTACTTTCTTGCAAAAGTACTGTGCCATTGTGTGACCCATTAGGTACTAAAAGTGACAGGACTGTTTGTTGTCCTCTTTTTACCATATACTACCTTTTTGAGGCCTGGATATAGATAAACTGAGGAAGAAGAAATTTATTTGTTTTCATACATGGCTCAGGCTCATAATGGCTTTTACAGTATGGTTAAAAAACACTTGATGATATGATCATTGCTAGCTTGCTGAAATTTGCAGACCTCACCATAGTACATTAGGCTGGTGTGGTTTACCTCAAGAAACCATTTACAAGCTTGGTCCATTGAAAAGTTATAGAAAGTCATCCATTTCACTGCCTGGTTAACATAGCGAGTAAATTCTATGCACAGATAAAATTCTTATGCCTTATTCTCACATCCATCAGGTGCTTACAGTTGAGTTCTATGAGGGTTAGATACTAATATATCTATATTCTGGTACCCAGTGATGATCAAAATTACTAACCAATAATATAGTGTTAAGCTCCTGGTAAAAGAGAGACTATAAAATCCAACCACTCCTCCAGACCAGTTGGAGGTGAATGTGGATTGAATACTTAAGATAGAATTTGGGTGCCTTGCAGTCAAACAATCCACAAATTACAAACAAACAAAAAATCTTTATGACTTCTGGTACCATTCCACAATTCCTCTTTGTGAGGGGCGGTTGCAGAGCAGTATGATTTTTTACTAGTACAGGGTATTGGGGCATCCGTGAGGGTTTTTTCTCTGATATTTAGCTGATTGAATTGTCAAGGTTGAATCCATGGGACAATTAAGCCTGAACTTGGTGCATATGAATACCCCGCTTAAAGATGGTGCAGGCTATAGCTGCGCCAATCTAAAGACTTGCCATTCTGATGCATCAGAATAAGAGAAGTAAAACCAATACCAACTTAAAAAAGGTCTCAGGGCCGCATGCTGAGTGAAGAATATTAGAGAAGTACCTCTAGTGTAATGACAATCTGCTGACACTAGTTGCACGTGGTGATACTGTGTCACCTGGAATTAGTGAACAGGCGTGCTGCCTCTACTGGTAATCCACTTTGCTCCATTGGAAAGCTTTAGTGGGAGTAAAACCTTCCGCAGCATAGGGGGTGGCAAGAGAGGGCTCAAGCTATGACTATTTCCGGTAGTATTTAGATTTAACCTAAATGCCTGTTTTGAGACAATACTGACTGAGTTCTGAGGGTAACCCCTAGCATTGCTGCTGCTTCATAAGACGAGATCTCATGCTCAAGTCAAGCGTGAGCAGTATCAGGGGTGAACCATGCCACATCCCAATCTGCTTCTGCAGCTGGTGGACATGGTTATGCCAGAGCTTCCATTTGGCCAGCAAGAAGGAGCAGCCGTGTAGGGTTTTATGATTGTTTTTGTTACCTCAAACTAGCCCAATACCAGAATTGATCAATACTAGTGTTAGCATGAAGTTAGTTTTTATCTCAGTGAGGAAAAACCTATCAGAGCTTCAGCTAAAAGCAACTTCAAGCAACCACTCATTTTAGGGCCCCATTAAATGGCGTTTTCTTTTGTCCAACCATATTACAGCAAGTCAGATGCCATAGCAGGAAGGATCTAAATATACAACCTGTGTAAATATTATTAGTCCTAAAATTGACCATGATCTACAATAGCGCTTCCTCAGGATAAAAAGGTAGTGTAATGCCATTTGAGGGAAATTTTGAGGAAAGGCATGGCACGCCAAGTTGAGCGTAATTGCAGCATTGAGGACATTTTAATATAAGCATTTATTTCCATTAAAAAAAGATGTGAGCTCTTGACAGCAGTTGCCATCTTTGCAGGGGTTTTGACCTTATTGAACTCCATGGCATCATAGAGGTCAATACCTGCATCCAGTCATGCCTAGGCATCAACAGGGTTTAGTTCATCACAGACAGCTGCCTCCACAGCTAGGTGGTCCATTGTCATCTTCATCCACTTGAGGGCTTGATCAGTGTGGATGCATGACAATTTAAAGATTTTTGCAAACTCAATAAGAATTACATGTCAAGCCACCACTTTGCTTCCCTCAACATTGAACTTTCTTACATGAAAAGAGGATGATGTCATAGGGATTATGGCTTTTGCTATCCATTGAGTCTCTGTAGCATAAGAAAAATTCAGAGTTTCTCACTGCAACACATCCTGGGTGGAGAAACCTCTATGGATAAGCATTCTCTTCCAAACTGTCATATATTACAAGGGGCATTGTAGTGTATGGTGCCACTTGCCTCCTAAGTTGCTTCAGTGGAATCATGGGTTTCTGCTGATAATTTTGATTTTTGGCATTGGGTTTTGGATTTCTGAAAAATATGATTAAAACCCCAAAAATACTGTAGCTACATCGGGGTTACAAAACACTATGGGGTTATTTGAATGAGTAATTGTACCCTGTTGGCGACAACAACTATAATTTTTCTAGATTAAATAATATTAAATTAAGACCAGCTATCTTTGCTAATCTCGGTTCACTTGATTACCTAATTAGGAGAGAATTGGTGGAGGTCATCCCCAGTATATGGCCTTACACCATCCCTGAGGGGAGTGGGCACCCAATATGGGGCACTGGACTAAGAAAGAATTTTTAGGGCATTTCCCACTGGTACCTTAGATTAGCTAATGACTCTTAAATTTGCATGGAATGAGGACACCACCAGAGTGGTAGCTGTCTGTTCCAGTTGTGGCTAAAAAGCCATTAATTGGCCATGGAAACCCAAATTTACATTTGAACAAATTGTATCATATCAAACACAGGGTGGGGGCAAGTCAGTATGAAGCACTTGGACTTCCTTGCTGACAAATTTTACAACAAGGGAGAGCGGACACACCCCCACTGGTTAGGTTAGCCATATGACGGAGTAGATTTATATATAATAAGAGCTAGTTACTGTGGGCTGTCAGCTCTTTGAGCTAATCTCTGTTAGGCGGATCCTGTTTGTAACTGGAATAGCAGAAGATAATGAGTACTTTATAATATGTACATTAGGTGCAAACTAAAATTTTTGCTTCTTCTTAGAACTTTAACCAGGTCATTTTTTGGAAATACTCAAAATCTGATGCTGATGCGCAAAAGAAAGGTATATAATAAGCTACCTGACTGCCTAGATAATAATGCAAAGATGTTGCTGGGCTTCTTCTTTTTTGGGTGAAGCCTATTACTAGGGGTCATTATTCACTAATGTTAAATTATTATTGAATGCTAAATTATGTTTCTATCTTTTTAGTAAAGCTGATTCGATGTATCAGGGATCTTCCATCAATACCTATTAATATTTTTACATAAAATTCTGCTCCTTAATTAAAAGGATCAATCCCAATAGTGATTTATGTCTAAACAATCACTGGTGACTAAAGCTGAGGATAAGCAAACAATCATTTACTATCCTTTTTAAAGTAAGAATTATTATTATTTTATTGGCAACAAAAGCTGTGAGTTTCAATGTTATAGGCATTCATTTGCTATTTGTCACGTAGTAAATTAAATATTTACCTTTTGCTTATCCTGAATCTACTCTGATCCCACTTTTAGCTTCTGCACTTTAAATAGTACAAGGCTCTATCCAATAAACATACTACTCAAGTTACTATTACACTTTAAATTTCAATTAATATAATCAATCCCTTTTCAAACAAGGGGCAAGGTTGTAAGCTTAATTGAACTTTGGCCCCCTCTCTATTAGGCAGCGCAACATACTAGGCATACCGCGTCTGCCATATTTTTGGAATTCTGGGATGGCACCGAGTGAGCAACCTACTTAGCTGGATGTTAAAATTTAGGGGCTTTCACTTATTGTTAAAGGGTGATAATCCCTAATTGATTAACTGCACAGGTTTGGTATGTGCATGATTTGTTTCTGATAATAGATGATAGTTGATTGATAATAGTATGAAGACTATTATCCATAGGTGAATAGATAACTTGTTTTGGTCCAACGCTTGACCTGTAATTCTCCACAAGATACTTTTGATGTCATATCTAGGGACTTATACCCTTATACACCTAACTTGATCCATGCTCAGATCCCTAAGTTTAAACCTTTCCTCAGATCTCGAGGAGTCTATAGAAATTCCCATCTAATCTCAGCTCTTCTTCTTAAGGATCCTTGATCCTTACTTTTTATCCTACAAAAGAGTCCCCAATTAAAGCACAAAGCAAAAATTCCTGAAGATGAATAGAACTAAAATTTATAATGAATTCTGCAAGATTAGACTCCTTTTATTAATGTGAATTATCAGGCGAATTTATAGAGGGAATTTGGCGCTCAACCATCAGTGGCGCCTCATCCATGAAATGGCAGTCGTTGCCATTGAACTTACCTTTGACGTCTCACCAGCAATGGTCTTGCTCATCTGGTTAGAATTACTTCATTGGGAATCCTTAAGACCTAAAATGGACAGAGTCAGAAAATATGTCCCTAACATTTTCCACTTGATCCCAGCAAACCAACCATATTTGGCAAGCAGCCTTCTTATTTAATTGGACAGGTTACCCATTATGGCAGGTCACAGACCAACTGATTGATTCTCTAGTTGCAGGCGGAATCTCTCGCCTTGCAACTCACTTTTAAATTCCCAATTGGTCAGTAATGAAACCTGACCAATTTCAATCATTACACCTAATAGTTCTTAGCTATCAGATGCCCCCATTTAGTCAGCAACTCTGCCTGACAAGATCTTAAGCATTTACCTGGATTAATCCCTGAAAGATCCAATTCTGGAAAATTACCAAAAATTTCCTGAACATTACTAGCTCAAAATCAGGGTCAACCAATAACCAATTCACTTGCCATAGGGAATTATCCCCTAGTAATCCTTGGTAATCTAGATGATTAGAAAGGTGGGAAAAAATCCCAACACATCCCCCCACTTGCCTAGATTTCCAGCAAGAATAGGATCAAAACAGGAGAGTACCATCTCAGACACCAGGTCAGATATTTCTTGGTTTCTAGCAGATCACAGTCAATTTACACTCAATGCTGCTCAGGACAACCTTAAGCATGTGGATCTCTTCCTCTTGCTCCTCGCTACCACCTCCTCAGAGCATGGTCCCCACGACCCTCTGTCATGCCAGGATGATCAATTTCCCTCATAACAATGCTAGTCCCAGAAAGCCAGTTTCCCCCAGTCAGGGCATATGACCCATTATTATATTCAGGAACTTGGTCCAGCATCCTAAATTTTCTGATCTTCTTCCTTGTCCTCAACAGGAGGTCACTGCCATCAATATTCATTTCACAGCACAAATAAGAATGCTCAATTATATTTGCTCTTGTTATTTTCTCTTAATAACTTCTTAAACTCATAACATTTTTAATTCTTCTCTGAAGAGCTTATCTCATTAATTTTTAGATTGATTTCTCCAAAATTAGAGCTTAATTGATACTGACATGAATAATGTCAACTATTATGGAAAGTCTGACATCACCCCTCTTGTCCAGCTCATATGTCAAATTTTATATCTTGGTACCAGCAACTGGTCAACAGTATGACTGATAAAGATGCTTGGCTCTTCCAACTGATGAGTCAATTTGTGCGACGAAGTCTCTTCTATGGTCCTACTAGTAATCATACTCCCAGTCAAGCACCCATAGTCAGTCCTTCCATGGAACTACCAGAAATGGTATCTGACCCCAATGAAACCAGAGTAGCATTCTTCTCATACAACTCGCAGCCAATTCTCTTTCTGTCATCAATTCCTGAATCAGATTTAAATACTCTCCTGGATTTGGCTCCTTTTGAGGATACTTCTACAAACATTGTTGAACCTCCTGAAGCAATAACTATGCTATTGATTGATAATTCCTTGCCAGATTTGACCTGCTTCTAGGGTTCCTTTTCCAACTCACTAATTTTACAAACCAGCTGTTTTGTCAACCAAACTGGCCATCAGAAATCTTGAACATATTGAACTCACCTATTCAGAATTGAGGACCTGAGTGACTGAAGCTTTGTTCATAGCTCTGAACCCCTCCAATATCAAAAACTTTCTATATTGAAATGTTGCAGCCTATGCCCTCTGTTTGCTGGCCAAGTCTTCAAAGTTGGGCCATAAAGCTTCCATCCTGTCACGATTTTAACCAGATGTATCCTTCCAATAGTATCAGAATTAGGGGTTTTGGTTAGTCGGGTGTAATTGCCAGCTAATTGCCTAGTTTGATACTTAATGTTATAAAAATATAAATAGTTTTAAGTTCAGAGGATTCCCAGTTGGGTGCTGACTATCAAATTGTGGTGATTGTGGGAATTTCCGGTGGAAAGCCAATGTATTTGTTTACATGAATTTAAGATGATTTTGATAACTATCATTTGAGTTGGCGGAATCTTATCCCTGCGCCAACTGCCAAAAGAAATGATTGTGGGATTTTCCGTCAGAAAGTTAAAGTATTCATTATCAATCATTTAGGACTTGCAACTAATTCAGAGCATCGGTGACTCATGCAGAGTATGCTCAAAGTTCTATTCATATGCAAATTTATATATGATCAACCTGCAACTTATGCTGAGGATGGATTGACCTAATTTAATATTTGGTGGTCAGATGAGCAGATCTGATGGGAATTGTTATGAGTATGAATGAATAAAGTTTACAATTTGATAGAGGTTTGGAATCAAGAGGCTGATGGGTTTTCTGGTAGTTGATTGGCCAAAGAGCATTTGGGCACAGTATGTAAGTCCTGAGGAACGTCCCCTGTGTGTTGATTGGGCTATTTTCCCATTTCTGAGTAAGAAGGTACCGAAGAGGGTGGCTGTACCTCTCATTACCCAGGGCGACCTCACCCACGTGGTAGACAAGTGCTGGGTAACAGCTCTCCCTCTTCAGATTCCTCTCCCAGTGCCCACACTCACTTCAGTAAAACTAGTACAATTAATCGGGAAATTTGTGCTGATATCACCAAAATGAAGTTGATCAGTCCGAAATCAAGTGAAAACAACCCCAATGATCAGATCCCACATAGTAAAAAAGGGATGAAGACTGATAATTGGGCGGAATTGCCAACAGTTTTGATTAGGCCAACAACACAATTGTTAAAATTTACCCTCTCAAAATCATCAGAGATGATCCCTGACATGCAGGTAGTAGCATTGGACACCATTGATGAGGGTTCAAAGCTCCCTTCCAGCAAATTAGGCATTGCAGCTGACACAACACTTTTGACCAAACATAAAGCCCAGTGACTGGGCACGGGCGGGTTGGGCATCCCAAACCTATTCCCAACCAATTGGGACTGCCCCTACATGGGGTGGCCCTGGGGGATCCCCACTGCTCATTGGGCCAAAAGCCATTGCGCCAACTGTCAGAAACACAATTGAGCCTTGGTTCAGGCATTCGAGGTCAAACTGATAGCAACTCAGCCTGCCACCAAATTCTTTGATGTTGGTTACCAGTGAACCTATCTGCCCCCATTCCTGAATAATTATCCAGTTAGGTCAAAAATGAGGGCCCCAATCACGGCTTGTCCCCACATCAATCAACCTTTATTTAATCAGTTGCATTGCACTGAGAAAATTGTTGGCCAATTTTTCTTCCTTAAGTTTTTATTAAAACATTTTATCAAAATTCAGTTTTTTATGTTGGAAAATAAATCGCCCTATCTGCCAACACTCACACACCCCTCAGGGTTAAAGGCCATATTTGTCTGGTATTTTATTATGTGCCTGTATGAGATTCTGGCTCACTGGCATTTATTGGCAAAACTCTTTTCCAGTCCATATCCATCATAACAGCAGCAGTGCCTTTGGCATTCTGGTTTGCTGTTCAGGTGTTCTGGCACATAGGCTAGCAGGCTAGTCTAATTTTATCTTGCTGTTTGTCTGACACAGTAGCCCTAAAAGTAGTATATATAGTTGTTCATTCCCTCCTAATAAACATCTCTCTTGCACCATTCTTACTTTTACTTTATAGTGGCTAATACCCTGTGGGGTAGAAGTAGATAGGGTAAGGGGATCCCTGATAGGCATGGGTGATCATGCCTGGAGTGGCTGGTGCTGCCAAATCCGATGCCTCCTCCTTATGAGGAATCAGTGGGAACCTGTCCAGCTGGCTACCAGAGGATGCACTGACAGGCTGCCAACCCTAGCAGGGTGCAGCGTAAGAGTTGACATAGCCGACCAGGAAGGGGATTGGACTTGGAGGGGCATGCTCAGATGGGTTGGTGAAGGGTTGTGAGGGTGGGGCAGCGTAGGAGTGCCTGAGCTGCCCCAGAAGGGGGCAGGACTTGCTGATGCACACGCTGAGGACACCTGGGGCTAAAGGAAAAGCTGTTGGTGGTTAGTTGGTGGGTTGGACGCAGGACTTGTAGGGGTTGGTATGCCAATGAAGACGAAATGGCAAAGGGCCACCAGTCTTCATAATGGTTGGTCTGGAACACTAGTGGAGCCCATGGTCGATTTTCTGAAAGTGGTGCTCACTACAGAGGGCTTCGCTGGTGGGCTGCTTGAGTAGTTATAGGTTTGGTTATGGAGTGGCGAAAGCCACTGGTAAAGGCTAGCACTCCTTCATGAGGGTGCTGGGAGGTCTTGACCTACCATTGGGGTAGGTCGCGCTGAAGGATACCATCTGGTTAAGTGGAGGGCAATGTCGCAATTTTAGCCAGATAAATCTTTCCAATAGTATCATAATTAGGGGTTTTGGTTAGTTGAGCGTAATTGCCGGCTAAACGCCTAGTTTGATACTATTTAATGTTATAAATTTGTAATCATTTTAGGTTCAGCGGATTCCCAGTTCTGTGCTGACTATCAGATTGTGGTGATTGTGGGAATTTCTGGCAGAAAGCCGATGTGTTTGTTTACAAGCATCTAACAATGATTTTGATAACTTTCATTTGAGTTGGAAAAATCTTATACCTGCACCAACTGCCATAAGAAATGATTGTGGGATTTTCTGGCAGAAAGTCGAAGTATTCATTATCAATCATTTAGGATTTGCAACAAAATTTGGAGCACCAATGACTCATGCCAAGGATGCTCGAAGTTCTATTCATATGCCATCAATGAATCCCCCCCTCGGGTTGGGACCATCTAGTACTAAAAAGAAGTTCTATTCATATGCAAATTTATATATGATCAACCTGCAACTTATGCTGAGGATGGATTGACCTAATTTTTATTTGGTGATCAGATGATCAGATCTGGAGGGAATCGCTATGGGTATGAATGAATAAAGTTTACAATCTGATAGAGGTTTGGAATCAAGAGGCCAATGAATTATCTGGTAGTTGATTGGCCAAAGAGCACTTGGGCGCAATAGCCTTGAATGTAGTATAAATTGCTGTTAATTCCCTTCTAATAAACATCTCTCTTCACCATTCTTACTTTTACTTTATAATGGATAATACCCTGTGGGGTAGAAGTAGATAGGATAAGGGGATCCCCAATAGGTGCGGGTGATCATGCCTGGAGTAGCCAGTGCTGCCAGCTCCCATGCCTCCTCCTTATGAGGAACCAGTGGGAACCTGGCCAGCTGGCTACCAGTGGATGCACTGACAGGCTGCCAGCCCTAGTGGGGTGCAGCACGAGAGTTGCCATAGCCGCCAAGGAAGGGGGATGGACTCACTGGGGCATGCCCAGATGAGTTGGTGAAGGGTCATGAGGGAGGGGCAGCACAGGAGTGCCTGAGCTGCCCAAGAAGGGGCAGGACTTGTTGGGGCACATTAAGGACGCCCGGGGCTAAAGGCAAAGCCGTTGATGGTTAGTTGGTGGGTTGGACACAGGACTTGTAGGAGTTGGTATGCCAATGAGGCGAAATGGCAAAGGGCCACTAGTCTTCATACTGGTTGGCCTGGCACACTAGCGGAGCCCATGGTCAAATTCATGACACAGCCTCTCCTTGATTCCATTGCTTATTCTGCTTTCAGATCCAAGAAGCTCATAGTCATCATCTGCACCATTTCATCTACTCCCTGCATGACTATCTCATTTTTGGCATGTCCCATTGGTACCTTCTCCTGATGGCTTTGATTGGGGCATGATTTGGCAACTCCCACAAAGTATCCTTTACTCAATGCTGACTCATATGTCCAATGTTCTTGACAAAGCCCATTGGTTAGTGCTCAAGACCAATCTTTTGACTCTGGTGCCATATCAGGATTACTCAGGGTTATTTGCCAACTGTCTCTTTTTGTTCTGTTGCTTCCCTCCCTATTAGAATTTCAGTAGAAACTATGATAAGCAGGCGCTATGAAGGCTACAAAATTATTAGTTCCGTGGCTCTAGTGAAGATGGACACAAGTGAAATGATGTATTAGTTCCTTTGCTATATTTTTTTCAAATAAAAAACAGATTCCTTTTTAAATAGACAAATTTTAGCTACATGAGACAAAAATAGAGGTACTTTATTAGTTAGAATTGGGGAATATTTATAGTGTTAGATTTGCTAGTTCTTCATAAATATTTCTGGCCTGCACCTGAGGTAAGATCTTTCCTATTAGATGATCAATATTGCTGATTATTATTGCTATACTTATGATGGTCAGATCTGATAAGGTTTTTAGATGAGATCGACCTTCTTGTATGATGTTTTGCCCCATCAGATTGCTTAGCCTCATCCTTCAGAGGAGGCTGATAACTACAAAGAGTTGATTGCTGGTCTATCCAAGTATTGGATATCTCCAATGGGGATTTTACAATCTCATTAGACCAAGAAATTGATCTCAATATTGGATAACTTCTGTCATCGCAGTTGAATCCTCAACATTGCCCCTCTCAAGATCTTGCTTAGGGGGCACATACTTACAAAGAAACTACTATGAACTCTATTGATAGCAGTCCCAGTATCAATAGCTGCAATGGAGTATTAAATACCCTGATGATAAATAATATGATTAGGACCAGCACATAAGGTGTCAAGTTTGTGAATCCTTCCTCCAGGCCCATGATTATAGAAGGGTACAAGATCCCCAACTTGATATTCAGGTAGAGTAGGTATACTAGCATTGGTTCTAGTTACCTCTTTTAAGGTGGTTGCAGCAAGGGAACTTAGAGCTAAAGCTTGTACTTGGATGATTTCATTAGCTAGTCTCCTCATAGCTAAATCAGTAGTTTGCAGGGTAGCATCATCAAGTACAGTTTGTACAATTGAGGGTAGAATAGGATCCCAACCATAAATAGCCTTAAAAGGAGACATTCCAATTATACGATGGTAGCTAGCCCTATAGGCTAACATCGCACTAGGTAAATAGAGATTCTATCTACTAGGATTTTTGGAAACCATCTCTTAAAGAATGGCTACAAGGGTACCATTTGCTCATTCAACCAAGCCATTAGTAGAAGGATTGTAGGGGGAAGTAAATGACTGATAGGTACCCACTGTAACGGTTGGGTTAAACTGATCATTGCATTTCAACTCAAGGTTCAGAAATCCGAATCTCAAGTCAAAACACTTTTTGAGGTTTATGCGGAGTCCAGCACTGGGCTGTGCCCCTCCTGCACTATTCTTAGGCTCTTAGGGGCCTAAAGAACAGTGCAGAAGGGGCTCCATGGAAGGGCGACCTTAAAAGGTCAAGCCCATGCGATCCTGAACTCAGTTCAGAATTTTTCCTCATTTCCCACTCTCACATGGGATTCTCTGGTGGCCTCAGGGCCGCCCTTGCCTTGTCTTACCTGGTATCCCGCGGCGAGATAAATATTTGTATCCTCAACAAAATAATGGGATTTGGCATCGAGAACCTTGATTCCGCCAGATACCCTGGTTTTTTTATGTCTCGTTTGTGGTGCTCTAAGTCATTGGGATTGAATTTGTCCATGAGTTTATTTTTGATAATAAATAAAACAAGGCTAATTTTGGGGTTGGATCCTCACTTACCTGTGTCATCTTTTCTTGATTTTCAAATTTCCCAAAAATCCAATGTTGAATTGGTGAGTATGTTGAATCAAAGCACTTATCTTGAGGGAACCTCATATCAGGCAAACATTTGGCGCCCATCGCCAAGGCAAGATGGCAATCAAAAACTGGGATGTTTTTGATTTGTTACACCCATTAACTTAGTAAGCTCAGATACCACCCGAGAAATGAAGTTTTTCTCATTATCTGATGATAGAACTTTTGGGCTGCCATGCCTGGCGAAAACATGTTTAAAAAGGAAGGATGCAGTAGCCTTAGAGGTGACCGTGGAAACAGAGATAGCTTATATTCATTTGGTAAAATGGTCATTAGCTAATATAATACAACGATGTCCATAAGTGGCAGTAGGGAGAGGGCCCACCACATCAATACTCATAGTAGAAAAAGGTTCTGAAAGTCCCACAATTTTGTGTTGGTATATTGGATTTCCACCACATTGTTGTTGGCATGTGATACAAGTCTCCAACACATTGTGTACAGTTTCCAGTATGTTATCCCAGTAACAATGATTTTTTAACCACTGTAAGGTCTTAGCGACAGCTCCATGCACTACAGTTTGATGAGCCTCCATAATAGTGTCAGTCCTCGCAGAGTGCCAAATAAAAGGCAACCATTTAGATCCCAACTTCTTGTATAAGAATCCTTCTTTAACTTGAGTATCCTTGGTTAAGGGTTGTAGCTTCGCTATAACATCCTTAGATTCATGATACCAGAGCTCAGGTCTACCAATAAGGTCATAGATACGATCTTCCTTAGCAGTGAATAACGTCAGTATAGGCAATTGAGAAAGTCCATCAGATTTTTGGTGTATAGCTCCAGCGCGATGTTGAATTTTAAAGTCATAATTCTGGATCTTTAACTCCCATCTAGCTAAGCGCCCATCAGGATCCTTTATTTGTTGCAATCATTTCAAATAAGTGTGACCCGTGACAATAGTGAAATTTTTGACATAGAGGTAAGTAAAAAATGCTTGATGTTGGACAAGACTGCGAGTCATTCCCTCTCAGTAACACTATAATTGTGTTCTGCCTTAGAAAAAGTTTTACTATTTTACGCAATGTGGTGATCAACCATGTTGGTATCATGTTGAGCCAGAATGGCCCCAATAGCAATATCACTGGCATTGGTAAATAAGATAAAAGGTTTGGAAAAATCAGGATGGGCTAAAATTGGTGCACTAACTAAGGCTTGGTGCAAAAGATCAAAAGCTTGCTGCTGCAATTCTTCCAATACAAAAGAGAACTCCTTGTGCAATAGGTAAACTAATGGATCCGCAATCTCAGTAAAATGGGGGATGAAATGCAGTAACACCTAACCATCCCTAAAAACTCTTATATCATGCAAGCTTTTAGGAACAGGCATGTCCAAAATAGCTAGTATCTTATCAGATAAGGGTAAAGCCCATTGCAATTAACTTTATGGCCTAAGAATTCCATCTAAGTCTTGAAAAAGCACACTTGGATGGTTTTAGCTTAAGCGAAGTGTGACGCATCTCACTAAATACTTCCTTTAATTGAGACAAATGCTTGTTAAAAGGCGAGAGAAAACAGTAATATCATCTAAGTAAACCAAAACACAAGAAAGTTTCAAATCCCCAGATAAGCCATCTATGGCTCGTTTAAAAGTTGCAGGGGTACTACAAAGCCCCTGCGGCATATAAATAGGCTCATATAACTCTTCACTAGAGATTAAGGCACATTTTTGACGGTCTTCTAGAGCCAGGTCAATCCGCTGATAGACACTTGCAAGGTCCATAGCTGAGAAGAATTGTGACCCAGACAATAGTCTTAATGAATCATCAATATGAGATAGAGGATTAGAATCCTTTTTAGTAACAGCATTGAGCCAATGATAGTCCATAACCACTCTATGACCCCCATCCTTTTTCTGGATGAGTAGTAGAGGAGAAGCCCATGGACTCTTATAAGACCTTAGTAGCCCCACATTGAGGAGTTGTTTCAATTCTACTGAGACCTGAGCCTCCTCAACCTTAGATTTGTGATAGGGCCAGGCTCAAATCAGGGGGATTATCCTCAGTTTTCACCTGATGCTGCACCTCTTTCATTAGCCCAAAATGTCCAGGATCTTTGGCAAATATATCCGCATACTCTTCAATCAGAGCCTCAGCTTCATACTGTTGTTCTGGAGTGAGTGAATTTCCAAAATTTGACGTCAATTCTAGCAATGATAGGTGGAACTTCCAACCCAAAATCATGTAAATCCCCACATCCCGAGATGAATAAAATTTCACTCATGGGAGTAGGTTACACATAGGCGATGGGGTTATTTTGATTCAATTGCATATGTCGGGAGGTGAGATTAGCTAGTAAGACTAAAATAGTCCCATCATAATTGGGATCAAGGATACTGGTGCAGGTTAAAGCCTTCAAATGAGAGGGATTTCTAATATCAGAGATCTATAATACATGATTAGCAGGTACAAATACTTGTACTCCAGTACGAATTATGACTCGAGCTTTTGAGGGAATAATAATTGGATTGTTATAATATAAGAGCATCCTTTCAGAGGCACAAGCTGATGGGGCGGAAGTATAGTCCTCAGTCCCAAAATTTGGTACTCAATACAAGAGATAGAAGTGGGATATTCCAATAAGCAAATGCGTCATTTGAGTTTGCCTTTGCTATTGGGGACATCTTATAAAATTAAAGGTACTCAATACCCAATTAAAGAAAGGTAATTGTCCTTAAGTCTGATTATCACATCAATATCAATGAGAAATTTGGTTCTCAAGAGCAAGTCATAGCAGTTGTTGTCCAACACTACTGCAGGGGCTGAAACAACCAACTTTATAAAGGCATTGGAAGGGCTGAATAAGCTCCTATGGATTTAGTATATGAAGGACCAGCAGTTCCGTAGTCTTGAGAATGGTTTAAGTCCGGCGCCACTTTGATTTTTTTCATAAGTCTGGTTGAGATCTCATTTATGGGCGATCCCATATCAATGATAGCCAAAACTTTCACCTAGTGCACTATGACTTCCACCCGGGTCACATCAGAGCCAGAGTGTGGGATTGAATATCCCAAGGGACTAAATGATCAAATTGAATTAGAAGAAGAAGCAGAAGCGCAAGAAGAAATAGTATCTTTGTTGACTAACTCATCAGAGATATTAAGTTCACCAGGAGCGAATATCACATAACAGTCTTTAGGAGTGTTAAAAGATTTTGATTGAGGCACAGGAGGCAGGTCAGCACAGGGAGCCTCATGCCCTATGCTGACTCCTCTTTTTTGACTCTTCCGCTTGTTTTTTCCAACATTGAAATCCATATGACCCACGAGACCACAATAGTTGCATGAATCCTTCTTTGGTTTAGGTTTGGGTCTAGGTGGCATTGCATGGATATAAGAACGAGGGTTATTATCTGAGGTCAGGTGTACTACACCATTAGGAAAAGCCATGAGAGCTTCTTTGATGTCAAAAATAGATCTGAAATTTCTTTTAAGTGTTTTTAAATTTATTAGCAACTGATTGAAAGAAGTAAATGTACCAAATACAGCCGATATGACATCATCTATAGTAATATGATTGCAAGTAGCAAGAGTCTGGGCCTCATGATAGAATCTCTTAGCGAAATCTTGGATTGACTCTCCTCGTTTGATTTAGATGCTCATAAAGGCTTGCTTTTTGGTTAGATAGGATTTGATCACTCCCAAATTCCTTAATAAGGGCGGTATATACTTAGCCTACTTATTGCAAACCTTAAGGTGAGGAACCATGATTTCTTGAGCAAACTGACTTAGATAAGATGTAATATGCCATACTTTCTGTTGATCCGTCACCCCGTCGATTACTTATTCATATACATATAAATAAGAATGGATGCCATCTTCACCTTACTCAAACTTATCCTTAAAGGTAGGTTTGAATGTGGTGAGCTCATTACTCAAGACATGTACACCTAATAACATGACCAGATCAGCTTTGGAGGGTTCATAATCTGGGATATGAGCTTGAGTGGGAATTTGGTCAACTTGTTGCCTTAAATGATTGAGGTCCTCTTGTAAATTTTGAACCCAATGAGCAAGATGATCATTTGCAGGCGGTTGATTTAAGCTAGAAATTGCAGTGATTAGCTCTTCCTGCTTGTTCTCAAATACTCTGCATTTAACAGTTAACCATTCAGTGGAAGCGTTAAACATTGCAAACTTGGTTTCTTGCGTAGTTTGGCTAGCATCGCATAGATGATGAGCATTATCCACGCCATCCATTAAGTTGGTTAAAGAGTAATCCAGGTCGGTCAGAAGGCCTTCTAGGGATAAGAAACACCCTTGAGCTATGGCTCAGATTTGGTTTTCTAACGCCTGTACTCTTGATACTAGTAGATTCAAAGGTTCATAATCTGCATTGGAAGCGAGGAGCCAAGGGGACCAGGGGGTCCTTGTGAACCATCGTGACCTGCAGGCCCAGGTGGGCCTTGTTGACCCACAGGGCCTTGAGGACCTCGTTCACCAGGAGGTCCCAGGGCTACTGAAGGAGAACTAGGTGGTCCCGGAGGACCAGCAGGGCTGGGTCCACTTTCTCTGATAGTATCCACAATTTGGACAAGTTGTTGAAGTAGCTTGTCAAGCTCAACAAAGCATTCCTCATTTTGGTCCTACAATTTTCCCAGGTGTCTAATAATCTCATCCTCAAGGGTAGTGATTTGGTGGTAAATAGGATTGGTGACATCACTAACTGTTGAGATACTTCTTGGCTAATGTACCATAAAACTCCATAATCAATTAGCACCAAATGGTTATGTAGATCGTTGTTTTCCCTTCTATTATTTAGTATGGCTTCCCGATTATCCTGACCAAAGTTAGAGCCATCTAATAAAATGAGGATAACTGAGAATAAAATTGTTGTGCCGGGGTCAATTGGCGTTGGATCTCAAGATGATGCAACCCCAAAATCTGGAGTACGTGATGAAAAGCAGGATGTATGTACTGCCGGAGGTACTGCTTAGTTCTAGACAAACCAATTTTGGTATGTTGTAACACCTCTGTTGTATAAATCCATCATATTAGTGGCAACTTTAGATGCTTAGTCTTGATTAGGAAGGGCACCAGGCTGGATAACAACCCTTATCAAGCCTTTGACCGTTCCATCTACGCTTGCAGCTTGAAGCTGATAATTATTTTGGTTAGGGCTCTCAATGGCCAAGTCTGTAGAAGCTCAAAATGTAAGATTATTGATATAAGCAAAATGCATCTCCTGCCTGTTGGAGTGTACCCGTAGGGTGATACTCATTGATTCCTTGGAAGAGGGGCTTTCTTTGCTAGACATATTCATCATCATGAAAGTATGTTTTCACCAGGTAGCCTCAGAAGAAGACCTGGCAGAAAGCACCAGTATTGGATTTAGGTAGAAATTAAAATAAGCGGGTGCTATAATGGCTACAAAATTATTAGTTCCATGGCTCTAGCAAAGATAGACACAAGTGCAACGAAGTTATCAGTTCCTTGCTATATCTGATTCCAATCAAAAAACAGAATCCTGTATGAATAGACCAAAATTTAGTTGTGCATGACATTAAAGAAAGGTACTTTATTAGTTAGAAATGGGGAATATTTATAGGGGTAGATTTGATAGTTCTTCATGAGGATTTTTGGGCTGCACTTGGTGTAAGATCTTTCCTGTTAGATGACTGATATTGCTGATTATTATTGATATACTTGTGATGGTCAGATATGATAAGGTTTTTTAGATGTGATTGACCTTCTTGTATGATGTTTTGCTTCATTGGATTGATTAGCCTCATCTTTCAGAGGAGGCTGATAACTCTGAAGAGTTGATCATTGGTCTATCCAAGAATTGGATATCTATGATGGGGATTTTACAATCCCTTTAGACCAAGAACCTGATCTCAATATTGGGTAACTTCTGTCATCGCAGTTGAATCCTCAACGCTCCCCAATCTGGGGTATTGCGTTTGGCAAGTACTTATATTTCCATTTCTCTTCCCCTAGTCGCATTCTCCCAGGGATCAGCCTCCACTCAACGAACTTGGATTTGAGTACGTCTAGCTCTTGCTAGTATTCGTCTCACATAGATTTCAACGGTTTATTCACCCCTACTGCAATACATCCTCCCTCCCCAAGAGGTGACATAGGCTGAATCATTCCTCAAATTGAGGATAATCAATAAAAAATTACAAAACATGTCTTTTTTCTGTGTGTAATGTTTTTTCCACTATATTTTTATTAATCTTTTATCATTTCTATTCATTTTTGTATGTGATATGACCTTCACTCAGTTCAGCGTCCAACTTTTTTATCTATTCCTCCAAACTGGTTCATAGGTATACTCTGAACTACCAGTTTTCTATGGTTCAAAGGTCTTATTTTTTACTTAACCAGCTACTTTGGTTCAGCAGTCCCTTTTTAGGACTTTATTAAATTATCAAAACATAACCATCTCATTGGTTCAGTGGTCCTTTGGGAGTACTATTCTTTTATTATTTTTTCTTTTATCCACTGCTTTAAATATAAAGCATATAATTGACTCATAATCCTTCCATCCAATAAGTTTTTGATGGATAAGCGTCCATCGCCATCTTGGTGATAATCTTGAAAGGACCTGACCACAATGCATCTAGTTTTTTTCTTCTTTCTAAATCTATGCCTATCACAATAGGCAACTTTTTCGCCTATTTGTTATTCTGATAATGCGAGTCAGTTCTTACTGCCCATCATTTCTGCCTTGATTCTCTCCTCTAAGGTCATATCAAATGCTTGCAGTTGCATTTCAATCAGGATATTCGCCAATTGGATCAGGTACTGCTTGGCACTCATCCCCTGATGTTGGTACAACTACCAAATATAGAATTGGCAGTATTGCGGCATTCCATTCTTACAATTACTTGAATGGCATTTTTCCCATTGCCATATGTTGACTTATATTATATGAAAACGTCACCTAACTGAGGTATGTTCCCCATGCAGAAGTTCTACCTGCAATCAGCTTCCTCATCGTCACGGCCAGCGTTCCATTCACCTGTTCTACCAGTCCGTTTGTCTCCAGCTGGTAAGGTATTGACACAACTCCTCAGATCCCATTATCTAATTCGATCTCAGGATCACATGAGATTTAAAATTCGTTCCATTGTCACTCAACAAGGTTTGCAGGCATTCAAGGTGGTATATGACTTGATCCAGGATAAACCTTACAGTGCTTGTAGCATCCACTTTTGCCAGGGCCTTCATCTCTGCCCATCTATTCAGATGGTCAATCACAAATATGATGTATTTGACTCCCCTTGTACTCATGGTTAATGGTCTCATCACATTGATGGACATTATATGCCAGGAAAATCCATGACGGACCAGTCAATATCCAGTCTTCTTCTTGTAAGGCTTGTGTAACTGACACTCCACACAGCAAGCCAGATAATTTACTACATTATAGTTGATAGACTCCCATAATAATACTAGAAAATATGATTATCCATATTTCTCAGGCCTCCATGCCCAACAACCTTATGCATGGATTAAATGATTGACACTTGTTCCAAAGGTCTTGAAAATAGTAATCGTTTTCTGTCAATCATCTTAAAACTTGTTCATCCTTGGTCTCAATATTTTCCATTGCTTTCCAAATTGCACCTTGGATTTCTCAGGGCTCGTTCCCAATTTCTTCTTCAACCATTCTCTGGAAAAGCTCATCCGCTTGCTGGTATACCACTTGGACCAGTGGTAACCTTGATAAGCCATCTGCATTCTGATGAGAAGCTCTTCTCAGTGGACTATCTCATAATGTAAGCCTGTAGCTTCAATGCCCATTGGGACAGTCATCCTTCTGATTCTTGTAAATTATATAGCCCATGCAGCGAGGTGAGGTCTGCCACCACCTTAAGGTGCGTTCTATGCTTATACACCCAAAACTGTTTACATGCATAAATTACCACAAGGCATTCATTCTCGTTAACGGTTTAATTTCTTTTGGCTGCTGATAGTGTATGGCTCACATAAGCTACCAGATGTTTTTCCCCAAGCTCATCTACTTGGCTAAGGATGGCGCCAATAGCCATTAATGAAGCATCAGTTTGGACTATAAATTATCAATTGAAATTTGTATATTTCAATTTTTGAGAATATATCAGATAATGGCAAAATTCATCAAAAGAACTCTGGGCCTCTTCATTCCAAATGAATCCTTTTATCAGACTCTTCAGCAAATGAAATAGGGGCTCAGCAATTCTCGCAAAACCCTGTATGAAACTTTGGTAGTATCCGACCATTCCAAGGAACAAATGTATATCTCAGACACTTCTCAGAACAGCCATTCGCTCTATGGATCAATTTTCTCAGCTTGCCGCTGCAGTCCACTAGAGTTGATAAATTATCCCAGGTATTACAACTCTTTAATGAAGAAATTGCACTTCCTTGGCTTGATCTTCAGGTTAGCTGCGGACAGTCTCTTGAAGACTTCTTCCAAGTGGTGCAAATGGTCAGTAGATGTCCTACTAAAAATATCTATAATGTCCAAATACACTAGGACGTATAACAAATTCAGGTCATCTAAGATGGCTCTCTGAGGCCCTCTGAAACGTCGCAGGCGCATTAAATAGACCTTGGGGAATCCTCATTTGTTGATAAAGCCCCTGCGTGGTGATAATTGCGCATTTCTCCTGGCCTTCCATTAGAAAATCAATTTGCTTTTATCCAGATATCAGATCTATTGCGGAGAAACACTTCACTTCTCCCAATCAATCTAATGCATAGTAAATTTGTGGTAGTGGATACAAATCCTTCTTTATTATCTTATTCAGCTTCTGATAATCAATTGACACCCAATTAGAGCCATCCTTCTTCTTAAATATCAGGATATGGCTCTATCAGGGACTCAATGACGGAACAAGAAGACCATGCTTTACTAGTTTGCTGATCACTTATTCCAGTACTAATTCAGCCGCTTTTGACCATAAAATCAGTCTCACACATATCAGAAAATTTTCCCCAGTGTTGACTTTGTGAATGGCATTCAACGCACATCACAAAATATGGTCATCATGGGCGATACTTATCAATATTTGCCAAAGTAAATCAAGCACCTCCTCATGCTGTCTTTCCGTCAGATTAGCGATTTGTACTCAATCAACCAATATATTGATGTCCTTGGTCACCCCTGCCAGTAAACTCATCCTATTGAGGGTCCCAAAATCATGGACTTCCTCAATTTTGACATCAGGATTAGATGAACAAATGCAATGCTCTGATTCTTATTCTTCGTCAGTTTTTTACTTAAATTCTCCAGGAGAACTCAAATTTCTCCATGGCCTGGCATAATTATTCCAGGAGCCACACAAGGCTCTACCATAAATTTCTTCCAGGTGCTTCTGATCTCTCCATACAACAGCTCAGGTATCTCTAACGTCAATATTGTGTTGACAATGATCTGCAATCCTGGCGGTATGGCTCTTGAATCCTTGAACCTCAACAGAATTCCCCAATTTTCCAGGATTTCCGTCAGTATTTCTCTTCGTTTTTGACCAACCAATTGGTAACAAATCAGGACAATGTCATCATTGTAGATCAGATTGATGAAACTGTTTCTCCTGATCAGTGGAGTTTCCCCATCTCTTTGATATACTAGCGGTAACATCTGACCCAATATGGTCAACATATCATCTTTGAAGTTACATTTAAATCCGTACTTTTTTTGATAATAAGTCCCAAACAGTATTATAGTTTTGGTTGGCCAAAACTATTGCTGGGGCGGATACCACTAAAGATTCAAATTGAAGTGGCAAAGTGCTTTAAGCTCCACAGAAAATGGTTGTAATCAGCCTTGCTGTCCCATATTCTTTCTTGTGTTCCATATCAGGTGCGATTCTCATCTTTACCATCTTGAACGAGAAAATAAAGATATGTGCTCCATTGTCAATTATTGCCCACACCTGTACTTGATTAACCAGTATATTTATATATATACACTCAAAATATTGTAAAATTTATCTATTGAGTATATAGTGGTGTTAATTAGTGAACTAAGGGTGTGAATCATTTGCGCTGATAAATCAGGAAACAATTTTTTTTAATTGTGCTAAGGGGGATAGACAGGTTTGTCTCATCTAATTTGATCTTGGTCAACTCATCCAGATTCTCCATGGCTCACATCTTGTCTGCAAGTTGTCACACATACAGCTGAGCAACTTCCTTGATTTTTTTGAGGTCAGTCCCCTTTTCTCTGGATCTGGTTACTGCCTTGACATCCAAATTTACCACTTGATAATTGGGCCTGCGCATCATTATTAATGAACAGATCACTAATATCAATTCTTCATGCATGATGTCAGGGAGAACAGGTTTATCCACAGCTCTAGACTGTTCCCCATATAGGCCATGGTTTCTTTTTCAGACTCATGTGTGGGTTTGGCCTTTAATCCTGGACCGCATTGATCTTTTCTTTGGCTTCTTGCACTGAACAGCAAAGTGTCCTTTTAATCCGCAATGAAAACAGCGTTTGTCTTTCTTATTGATCTGCTTGAACTCCCTTAGGCTTATTTCCTGGCATGGTTCTATTATTGGACACCTTAGCACTCTCAGCCCCCTCTGTAGGATTCGAATTTCACACTGGACTCAGTTTGAAGCTTCTAAAAGGGGCATCAAATGTAGCTCCTAACATCTTCAAATGATCCACAATCTGTAAGGTAGTAATCTCAGTTGCAAACATGGAAGACATCATTCAATATAAATTGTGATAGGGCTGAAGGGCTGCTTGCAATCTGATCCATGCGTCAATATCATCCAGTACTTTTGCTCTGACCAAAATTTACAATTCTTGGTAAAATCAATTGGCGAAACTTGCTAAGGACTCGTCCTTCTGGAATTGAACTCCCATGAATTCATGTTTGCACTTTGACATATGCGTGGAGCTTATAAATTCTCTCACTATAACAGCCAAGACCTCCAATTATGACCAGCTGTCCCCCTCTAGATGGGGTAACACTAAGTTCTGACAATCTGTGTTCAAACAGTTCATCACCATCAAAGCTTTTTGACAATTGCTGTACCTGAATATTGTCATGTCAAACTTTTTGAAAATTGCAGAGGCGTTATCCCAATGGAATAAGGGTAATTTTAGTGTAGCTATAGATTCCTTCAAGGTTTCTCAAGACACCTTTCTTGGTTTGGCTAATTTACTTATTTGAGAAGTGATTTTGGGAGTCATATCTGAAATGACTGCAAATGCAGTCAGCATATTTAGTGGAATAGTCGACTTCCCAACTGGAATTATTGGGGTCCTTTATATGGCATCGGTCACTTCTTAGGTCTCACATTTGCATTTATGAGTCTTCAATTTTTTGACTTGCTTCATTAGACGCTCTATGTCTGCATTGAATGCACGCAATCAAATGCAATCCGTTTCAAATTCAAATTTCATGAATAAAACTTCTAAAACTAGATCTCCCTCCTTTTTCTTTAATGACGTTACTTTACCTAGCAACTCATTGCTGAAATTTGACATCTTAAACTCCTTCCTTGATCTTGGCAACTCTCTCCTCCAAGGAAGCAAATACTCGATGATTGTCAGAATTCAAAGCGTTCTTGTTGACAGTTTCCAACTTTATCCAAAGTTTTCTTAACTCGTCCTTGTATGACATCTTATACTGGTGTATCCTACTCAAATACACCCTGTAGTGAGCACAAATTGTTAAAACTTATGGGCTTTCAATGATTGTTAAAGACTGATAATCCCTAACTGAAAAAAGTGCACAGGTTTAGTATATGCACGATTCACGTTGTCTGATAATAGATGATAGTCAATTGATAATAGTATGAAGACTATTACCTGTAGTTGAATGGATAAACCATTCTGAGCCAACGCTCAACCTGTATTTCTCCTCTAAAACTCTTGATGTCTTCAGTAGGGACTTATATCCTTATCCGCCTAACTTGATCCACGCTCAGATCCTAAGTTTATGGCCTTTCCTTTGGTCTCCCGGAGCCTACAACAATTCCCATCTAAGATCAGCTTCTCTTCTTAAGGATCCTCGATCCTTACTATTTATCTGCAAAAGAGTCCCCAATTAAAGCACACAGCAGTAACTTCCTGAAGATAATTTGAACTAATACATGGAAATGAATTCCTCTAAATTTAACTTCTTTATTTATGTGAATTATCAGGGGAATTTATAAAGTGAATTTGGCGCTCAAATCTCAGTTGGCGCTTCAGCCATGAAATGGCAGTCGTTGCCATTGAACTTACCTTTGATGTCTCACCAGCAATGGTCTTGATCATCTGGTTAGGATTACTTCATTGGGAATCCTTAAGACCTAAAATGGACAGAGTCAGAAAATATGTCCCTAACATTTTCCACTTGATCCCAGCAAACCAACCATATTTGGCAAGCAGCCTTCTTAGGTAATTGGACTTGTTACCCATTATGGCAGGTCACAGACCAACTGATCAATTTTCTAGTTGCAAGCGGCATCACTTGCCTCACAACTGCTCAATAAATTCCCAAAATAGTTGGTGATAAAACCTGATTGATCCCAAGTGGTACATCTGATAGTTAATCATCAATCAACTATCAGATGCCCCTATTTCATCAGAAACTCTGCCTGAAGAGATCTTAAGCATTCACCCAGATTGATCCCTGATGAATCCAAACTTGGAGAATTACCTGAAATCCCTCAAAAATTATCAACCCAAAATTGGGCCAACCAATATCCAAATCACTCACCATTGGGAATTATCCCCTAGTGATCCATAGGTTAAATAGGAGGCTGTAAAGGTGGGCAAAAATCCTAACACATCCCCCTCTTACCTAGATTTCCAGTGAGAATAGGATCAGGACAGGAGAATACTGCCTTGGACCAGGTCAAATATTTCTTTATTTATAGTGGAGCACCGCTGATCTACACTCAACACTGCTCAGGACAACCTTCTGTATGTGGTTCTTCTTTTCCTCCTTGCTACAGCATCCTCAGAGCGCAGTCCTTACAACCCACTGTCATGCCAGATGATTGATTTAATCATGCCGATGCTAGTCCCAGAAAGCTAGTTTCCCCCCAGTCAGGGCATATGACCCGTTGTCATATTCAGGATCTTGGTCCAGCGTCCTTGATTTCATGATCACCCTCCTCATCCTTGACAGGAGGTCACTGCCACCAATGTTTGTCTCTTTGTACAATTAAAAATAATCATTTATATTCGCTCTTGTTATCTTATAATAACTTCTTTGCTCATATCATTCTTAATTCTTCTCAGAAGAGCTTATCTCATTAATGTTGAGATTGATTTTCCCCAAAATTAGCTCTTTTTTTATTTTTTTTAGTACTAGATGGTCCCAAAATTAGCTCTTAATTGATACCAAAGTGATAATGTCAACTATATAAAAAGTTCAACATCCCCCTCTCATACAGCTCATATTTTGAATTTGGAATCTTGGTACTAGCAAAGCTCAATAGCCTGTTTGATAAAGATGCTCAGCTCTTACAATTGATGAGTCAATATGTGCGAATAAATCTTTTCTATGGTCCCCCTAGGACACATACTCCCAATCAAGCACTCTTAAGCAATCCTTCTGAAAAACTACTAGAAATGGTATCTAACTTTGACAAAACCAGAGTAGCAATCTTCTTATACAACTCGCAGCCAATTCTCTTTCTGTCATCAATTCCTGAACTAGATTTAAATAATCTCCTGGATTCAGCTCCTTTTTCAGATACTCCTACTATAATCATTGAACCTCCTGAAGCAATGCCATTTGATATTGATTAATCGTTCCTCACTGGATCTGACTTGATTCTGGAGCTCCTTTTCTAACTCAGAAAAGATATAAACCCACTGTTCTTTCAACTGAACTGGTCATCAGAAACTGAAAACATTTCAAACTCCCCTACGCAGAATTGAGGACCTAATTGACCAAGGCTCTTTCCGTATCTCCAAACTCCTCCAATCTTACAAACATCCTAGATTGAGATGTAGCAGCCTATGCTCTTTGTTTCACCAACAAAGTTCTTTGAAGTTGGGACACAAAGCTTCCAGCCTCTCCCAGATTCCATTGCTCATTATGCTTTCGCAATCAAGGTGCTCATAGTTGTCATCTTCATAATGCCGTTTGCTCCTTGCACAACTATCTCATTTCTGGTACATCCCATTGGTACCTTCCCCTTACAGCTTTAATTGGGGGCATGATTTGGCAACCCCCCGCCTAGTATTCCTTGCACAATGCTGGCTCATATGTCCAATGTTCTTGACAAAGCCTGTTGGAAAGTGCTCAAGACCAATCTTCCAGCTTCAGTGCCATATCAGGATTACTCAAGGTTATTTGATGACTGCCTCTTCTTTTTCTGTTGCTTCCCTCCCCAATCTGGAATATCACGCTTGACAAGTACCAATAACTCCATTTCTCTTACCAATCATGCATTCTTGCGGGGATCAGCCTCTGCTTGATAAGATTGGCTTCAAGTATTTCTAGCCCTTACTAGCGTCAGATCTCACATAGATTTTTTTAGTACTAGATGGTTCTCACATAGATTTTGATGATTTATTCATCTCTACTGTTATACACCCTCCCTCCCCCAAGAGTTAATATATGTGGAATTATCCCCAAGTCAAGGATAACCAATAAAAATTATAAAAGTATATGACTTTTTTATGTGCATTTAAAGGTTTTCCTGTAAATTATTATTAATCTTTTGTTATTAATTTCTTTTTCATATGGGACATGACAATCACTTGGTTTAGCAGTACATCTTTTTATTTATTCCCTCAAACTGGTTCTAAGGTATACTTTGACCTACTAGTTTTCCATGGTTTAGAGGTCTTATTTTTTAAGACTTAGCCATTTATTTTGGTTCAGTGGTCCGTTTTTTAGGACTTTACCAAATAATCAAGAAATAACCATCTCATTGGTTCAGTGGTTCTTTGGGAACACTCCTTTTATTATTTTTTCTTCAATTTTACTGCTTTAAATATTTAGCATGGACTAAATTCACAATTCTTTCATCCAAGGGGTTCTTGATGAAACAGGAGCCTGTCACTATCTTAAGAGAACCTCAAATGAACCAACCACAATGCATTTAACTTGTTTTTTATTCTGAAACCATGCATATCACAATATGCAACTTTATTTTTTACGTGGTATTTTAATAATGTTTGTTGGTTCTTATTATTTGTTTTTTTGGCCTTTATTCTCTTCTTCAAGGTTATCTTTATTGCTTGTGATTGCATCTCAATCAGAATGTTTGAAAGTTGGAGCAGGTACTGCTCAGCACTCATCCCTGATGTTAGTTTAACCACCACTTATATAGAATCAGTGATAACGCGGCCTTACTTTCATACAATAATTCAAACGGCATTTTTACCGTTGCTGTATGGTGACTTATATTATATGTGAACATCACCAAACTGAGGTATGTTCCACATGCGGACTTTCTCCCTGCAGCCAAATTTCTCAGAGTCATGGCTAGCATTTGATTGACCTGTTCTACCAGTCCAATTTGTCTTCAGCAGTAAGGTACTGACATGACTCCTTGGATCCTCATTATTATGTTCAATCTCAAGATCACGTGAGATGTGAAATTTGTTCCATTGTTACTTAAACATGACTTGTGGGCATCCATGTCAGTATATGACTTGATCCAGGATAAACCTTGCAGTGCTTGTAGCGTCCACTTTCGCCAGGTCCTTCATATTGACCCATCTATACAGATGGTCAATCACAAATATGATGTATTTGACTCCCCCTGTACTCATGGTTAATGGTCCCACCACAATGATGTACACTGTATGCCAGGAAAATCCAGGGTGGACCAGTCAATATACGGTCATGTTCGTGTGAGGCTTGTGCAACTGGCACTCCACATAGCAAGACAGATATTTGGCCACATTGTAGTTAATAGAATCCCAGTAATAGTACTTGCGGATGTGGTTGGTTGTCTTCCTCAAGCTTCCATGCCTGACAACCTTATGTGTGGCTTAAACAATTGGCACTCCTTCTCATGGTCTTAAGAATAATAATTGTTTTACATCAATAGCCTTAAACACTTGTATATCCCTAGTCTCAGTGTTTTCCATTGTTTTCCAAAGTGCACCTTGGATCTCTTGGGGATCATTCCCAATTTTTCCATTGACCATTCTCTGGAACAGCTCATCTGCTTATTGGTATACCGCTTGGACCATTAGTAACCTTTATAAGCCATCTTCTTTCTGATGTGAAGCTCCACCTCAGTGTATTATCTTATAATTGTAAGCCTGTAGCTTCAATGCCCCTAAGACCAATTGTCCTTCCAGTTCTCTTAGATTATGCAACCAACACAGCAAAAAGTGGTCCGTCACCATCTTAAACTGAGTTCTGTGATTATACACCCAAAACTGTTTACAGGCGTAAATTACCCAAGGTACTCATGCTCAGTAATGGTATAATTCCGTTCTGCTGCTGATAGTGTCTGGCTCACATAAGCTACCAGATGTTTGTCCCTAAGCTCATCTACCAGGCTCAGGATGGCGCCAATAACCATTAATAAAGCATCAGTTTGGACTATAAAGTATCAATTGAAATTTGTATATTTCAATTTTGAAGAATATATCAGATAGAGGCATAATTCATTAAAAGAACTCTGGGCCTCTTTAATCCAAATAAATTCTTTTTTAAGATCCTTCAGTAAATGAAAGAGGGGCTCAGCAATTCTCATAAAATCCTTTATGAATCATCAGTATTATCCAACCATTCCAAGGAACACTTAGATATCTCAGAAATTTCTTGGAATGGCCATTTGTTCTATGGCCTCAATATTCGTGGTTTACAGCTGCAGTCCACTAGAGTTGATAATGAATCCCAGATATTTCAACTCTTTCTTGAAGAAGTGGCACTTCCTTGTCTTAATCTTCAGATTAGCTGCGAAAAAGTCTTTTGAATACTTCTTTAAAGTGTGTAAATGGTCAATGAGTGTCCTACTGAACGCGTTGATACTATCTAAGTATACCAGGATGCACGACAACATCAAGTTGCTTAATATGGCTTCCATGGCCCTATGGAACGTTGCAGGCACATTAAAAGACCTTGGGGCATTTTAGTCAGTTGATACAGACCCTGTGAAGCGATGATCTCGCATTTCTCTTGGTATTATATTGGCAAATTGATTTGCCAATATCCAAATATCAGATCCATTGCAGAAAAATACTTCAATTCTCCCAATCAATCTAATGCATTATTGATTTATGGTGGTGGATATGATCATTCTTTGCTATTTTATTTAGCTATGAAAATTGATCACCGCCCAATTAGAGCCATCCTCCTTCTTCAAGATCAGGATAAGGATCTTATGGACTCAATAACAGAACTAGAAGACCATGCTTCACTAGTTTGCTATTCTCTTCTTCCAATACCACCTCAGCAGCCTTTGACTGTCAAATAGGTCTCATCCTTATAAGCAAATTTTTCCTGGTGTCAACTTTATGGATGACATTCCTCACACATCCCAAACTGTGGGCATCTTGGGCGAATATTTACCAATGCTTTTCAAACAGTTCAAGCACCTCCTCATGCTGTCTTTCCGTCAGATCAGCAATTTGCTCTCAACAAACCAATAAATTTGATGTTCTCAGTCACCCCCTGCCAGTAATCCCATCTCATTGAGGGTCCCAAAATCATGGAATTTCCTCAATTCTGACATTGGGATCAGATGAACAAATGTGATGATCTAATTTTTCTCTATCTTCATCAGTTTTTCACTCAATTTTCCAGGAGAATTCGAATTTCTCCATGGCCCAGCATGGCTATTCCTGGAGCCACCAAGGCTTTACTATGGACTTATTCCAGGGGTTATTGACTTCTCCATACAACAGCTTGGGTATCTCCAACATCAATACCATGTCAACTATGATCTGCAATCCTGGTGGTATGGTTCTTGAATCCTTGATTTGCAACGAAATTACCCAATTTTCTAGGATTTCTGTTAGCTTTTCTCTTCGCTTTCGCCCACCCAATTGTTAGAAAATTGAAACAATAGCATCATTGTAGATCAGATTGATGAAACTGTTTCTCCTGGTCAGTGGAGTTTCCCCATCTCTCTGATATACTTGCGGTAACATCTGACCCAATATGGTCAACATATTATCTTTGAAGTTACATTTAACTCCGTACTTTTTTGATAATAAGTCCCAATCAAAGTATTATAGTTTTGGTTTGACAAAACTATTGCTGGGGTGGATACCACTAAAAATACAAATTGGAATGGTAAAGCGCAATATGCCCCACAGGAAATGTTTGTATTCAGCCCGGTGGTCCCATATTCTTTCTTGTGCTGCAAATCAGGGGAGATTCTTATCTTCTTCACCAGCTTGGTTGAGACAATAATAGGCTTAACTTTCAATTATCACCTGCACCCATAATCAATTAACAAGTATACTAAAATACTTACACTCAAAGCATTGTAAATTCATAACTGAGTGTATAGCAGCGTTATTTGCTGAATTTAAGGTGTGAAAAATTTGCGCTGATAGATAAGGAAACAATTTTTTAATTGTGTTAAGGGGGATAGACAGGTTTGCCTCATCTAATCTGACCTTGGCCAGATCTTCTGGATTCTCCGCGGCTTGAATCTTGTCCACTAGTTGTCATGAATATGGGCGAGCAACTTTCTTTATTATTTTGATGTCAATCCCCTTAACTCTGGATCTGGTTACTGAATTGACATTAGATTAACTTGACAAAGTTGGTCCTGCGTATCCTCTTGACAAAAAGATCACTAATTTTAATTTCTTCACCAAAATATCAGGGGAACGGGTTTAATTGCAGCTCTACACTGTTCCCTATCTAGACTGCAGCACTTTCCCAAATTCCTGTGTGGGTTTGGCCTGGTTTGCCTGGACCGCGTTAATATGCTACTTTGGCTTCTTGCATTGAACAATGACGTGTCCCTTTCCTCCACACTGATAACAGCGTTTGTCCTTATTATCTGTCCACTTGGACTATTTGGGCTTCTTTCCTTGCACGGTTCAAATATTGGACTCCTTAGCGCTCTCAGTCCCCTGTGTTAAATTTGAATTTTGAACTGGACTTGACTTGAAGCTTATATTGAGGGCATCAAATGTAGCTCCTAATATCTTCAAATGATCCATTATCTACAAGGTGTAATCTCAGTTTTGAACATGGAAAGGATTATCTGATGTCAATTGTGATAGTGCTGAAGGGCTGCTTGCAATGCAATCCGTGTTTTGAAATTGTCCAGTACTTTTGTTCCGACCAAAATTTGTGATTCTTAGTAGAAACAAATAGTGAAAATCACTAAGTACTCATCATTCTATAATTGCATTCCCATAAATTTCATTTTGCGTTTTAACATACGTGTAGGAATTCCAAATTCTTTTATTATGGCAGCTTTGGCCTCCAAGTACGACCAGATGTCACCCTCTAGGTGGGGTAACACCAAATTCTGACAGTCAGTGTCCAAAAACTTCATCACCATCAAAGCTTTTTGACAATCACTATACCCAAACATCATCATATAAACAATTAGAAGAACGCAGGGCATTATCCCAATGGAATGTGGGTAATTCTAACAAAGCACTAAATTCCTCCGAAGTTTCTCTAGCACTAATCTTGGTTCAGCTACTTGACTGACTTGAGGAGAGATTTTAAGAGTCATCTCCAAAATGGCTGTAAATGTGTTCAGTATATCTCTTGGAATAGTTGACTTCCCAGTTGGAATTATTGGGGTCCCATCTTCAGCGTAAGTCATCACATAGGGAACATATCCCCATCTTTGATTCTTCAACTTTTTAACTTTCTTCATTAAAATCTCAATGTTTGAACTGAATGAACACATTTTTTACACAATCTTCTTTGCGCTAAGTTTTCAAGAATAACTTCTCAAACTAGATCTCCTTCTTTCTTCTTTGATGATGTTACTTTCTCTAGAAACTCATTGTCAAAATCAGTTACAACTTTGACTCCTTCCTCGTTCTTGTTGACTCTCTACACCAAGTTAGAAAATTCTCTGTGATCAGCAGAATTTAAGGCGTTTTTGTTGACAGTTACCAACTCTGTCCAGAGTTTTCTTAATGTGTCCTTGTATGAAATCTTATACTGGTGTATCCTACTCAACTACCCCATGTAGTGAGTACAAATTTAAAAATTGGGAGTTGGCTACTCTTCTCATGAGTACCAAATGTTATAATCCTGGGTTCTTCACTTATTGAAAGCTTTAAACTGTTAGCTGCACAGGTTCAATATGTGCACAATTTTTGTTGTCTGATAGTAGTCAACATCGATTGATGTAGCATGATAACTATTATCTGTAGTTGAATAGATAAACCCAAAATGGTCCTTTGCTAGAACCTTGCTTATCCACAGGATACTGTAGATGTCAACTGTAGGGACTTCTTCCCTTATACTCCTAACTTGATCTACTCTCAGATCCAGAGTTTATGGCCTTTTATCTCATGACATGGAGTCTTTAGTAATACCCATACAAGTTTAGCTCCTCTTCTAAGAATCCTCAATCCTTACTCCTTATCAACAAAAGAAATCCAACTATTATACACAGCAATAATATTTGAAGATTAATAGAACTTAAAACAATAATGAATTCTACTAAAACTAACTCTGGGGTTTCTTTTTTATTAAGTGATTTATAAGAAGAATTTAAAGAGGAAATTTGGCGCCTAAACCTCAGTTGGAGCATTAGCCATGAAACTGCAGCCGTTGCCATCTAATTTCCCTTCATCGTCTCACCAATGATGGTCTTCCCATCCTGATTAGGATTTCTAAGAGATCTAAAACAGACAGAGTCAGAATACGTGTCCCTGATGTTTTACTCTCTATCCCAGCAAACCAACCATTTTTGGCAGAAGATATGCTTAAGTAATGGGACTTATTACCCATTAAGACAGGTTATGAACCAACTGATTTATTTGCATAATGCAGTTGGCATCACTCGCCTCACAACTTGCTCCTTAAATTCCCAATTGTTTGGTGCTGAAACCTGACCAATCCCAATTGGTACACCTGTTAGTTAATCATTAATCAACTATCAGATGCCCCCATTTCATTAGAAAAACTGCTTGATAAGATCTTAAGCATTCACCAGATCAATACTCAATGGATTTAATCTTGTCAAATTAGAGGGGGTGGAAGGTGAGTCAGTAAGGGTGTACAGCTACCAACCTGAAGGTTGCAGGTTCGATTCCCACCCTTTGCACATCAATTGGGGTGCCAGCCAAAGGAAGCTATTGGCGGTTAATAGGTCTAATAACGCAAAAACCTTACTCATGACATAACCAGAAAAATTTGAGTCCCAATCCGGAGGTGGAAAAACTTTCTTTGATGGAGTTGACCCTGTTCAGGTTTCATGTCATTTCTTTCTTTCTTTCTTTTGGTAATGCCTGTCCCCTGGTCGGCTTGCCTCAGTTACTTAACTTGTCAAATTACCTGAAATCCCCTTAACATTATTAACTTAAAATCGTGGTCAACTAATATCCAATTCACTCGCCATTGGGATTCATACCCTAGTGATCCACAGGTAATCTAGGAGGATGAAAAGGTGGGCAAAAATCCTAACATTGATCTTGTAAAATTCCATGCCATGCTTGATACTTTTATATTCCAACACTTAAATCATAGAACTATCGCTTTCAACCTACAGATGTTGCTGATACTATAAATCAAATACCTTTAGGTGCTCTTTTCCCCTGGCAATCGCTCCCATCACAACCAAGGGTCTTCTGTTCCCAATAACATATAAGTTATATACAAATCCGCCATCTTACCCAGCTCTGAGGTGGTATTATCTTGCATTGGGCGACACTTATACCAGTTTGTGCACCCTCGCTATTCACCATTTATTTCAAATGATGGGAATCCACCATTAAGAATCCAAAGATAGTTCACTTTGCTACAAGAGTTATACTCCTATCTTTTAAAATTCTACAGCTCAGCCTCTTTGATTGTAAGAAATAACTGTGAGGCCATATTTGAGAACCACACATAAATTATTTCTAAAAACCAACTCTCCCAACTGGACGTGGGAGTGGCTAGCCTTCTTTTTGAGGAAGTAGCTACTTAATTTATTGAAACAACCACAAAATATCAAGAGTCAGTTGCAACAATCCATCACCAATCTCTCAGGCCAACTTAATATACATTATTAAATAAACTTCTGAATGATTGACCATAATAAAAACATAACTCCAACAAGTGTTTGAGGACTAGGGGTGCGCGAAACTTTGAGTCCTCCTGGCCCTGAAGGTCCCTCATCCCCCAGGGAGTGAGGATCAGTCATTCAAGAAGGAGTAATGTGGCCCCCTGTTCTTGATAGGGGATGAAGGGCCACTGGGCCACCTGGGCCTCCCAGCTATTGGCACTCTGGTCCTCCTGGACAACCCGGTCCTCCTGACCAACCTGGACCTTCTTAGCATACTATTTAATACCTCCCCTCTTGAGGATTCTTCACTAAGTGGCCGCCTTCTCGCTCTGGAACAAAATCTTGAAAATATTGCTTAATGCTGTTGGCTACATTGCTCTGGAGAACCTATCAACCAGAACACTACTGTCAATGCAATTAAGTAAATGTTGGACAACACTTACCACCTTTATGATTCCCTCACTCATATTTGAATCATCAAAAAGAAAATAGGATATTATCCTAAGTAAACCATGAGCTCCAATCCCTAATTTGAAATCAATGTGTCAAGATGGAAATCTTACATAATGAACTTCAACAAAAAGCTTCTACCAATTATCTAATTGCCCAAATTGGGGATCTTCAAGATGCTCTGAATGGTTGTTACAACAACCTGATTTAAAATTGAAACTTTGTGCCTCTTTTTGAGTCTGAATAATTAGAAATTAATAGCACTAGCCCAGTGAGTGTTAACGTTATTTTGGCTCCTGGGGAACTACTTTTAAAACTTTTTAAAGACAAGTTCACCCCTGAGGAGGGTATTACTTAGTTTCTTTATTTTTATAGTGCAATGGAGGAAGCTCCAGAACGTCATAAAATTAAATACTTATCCTCTTGTATTAATAGATCAGCTCAAGAAAACATGACACCCAACCTAATGTGATGCAATACTTGGGCCAAAGTTAAAGCCCTTCTTATTAAATAACTTGGTAATAATCTTACCTTGGTCAATCATAAATAGGTGTTTATAAGTGTGAAGTTAAGACTAGGAGAATCCCTCTTGAAGTTTACTACTCGTTTCTACTCTGAAGCTCAAGCGTTTATGACCAACAACTACCTTACACTTGATGATGCAGTTGTTGCTGTCCTGTCCATTTTAGAGTTCAACTTGCAGGTCCATATCCACATGACTTCAGTGAGGCGAAACTTTACTTATATATTAGATAACAAAGAAGCCCTCCTCAAAATTCCCGCCTCTATGATTACTGCCGCTCCTGCTTCCAAATCAGCCTCTTATCCTAAAATTCATGTGGTGGACAACAATAGTCTGAAAGGATTGTGCTCGACCTAACTGCAACTATTGTGGCTGTCGCAACCATTTCATTCAGCATTGTTTGACAAAAATCGCAGATGAAAAAGCAAAAGAGGGATCAGCATAGGGCGAGAGGCACCCTATCCTGACGACTCCACTGCACCACAGGACCAATCCATTCATGCTATTTCCATTGACCTTACTGGACCTAGTGCTCCTGAAGAGGAAACTCCTATTGAGCTTTTAGTTGAAAATAAACCTAGTGGTATTTCCTCTTATACTATTCCTAAGTCTGCACCTATGGAAATATCTTCTATATTAGCTCATTGAGGGAGTGACGGTGACTCATATTGAAGTGGTAGTCTAAAAAGTGAAGAGTTCTCGCTATTGTCAACTCTGGTTCCCTTATTTATATTATCTCTTCCCACTAATTGAAAAATATTAAGGTTTATCTCAACCTTAACCATTCGTTAGAATATGGGACAGCTGTTACTGCATATGCTCACTCTATAGGCGCTTACTCATACTTGCCCCTGAAGCGAGGTGGCCTCCAACTTTCTGTCCCTGCCATAGTATTGGATAATGATAGCTATGACCTCCTTATAGGCACTGAGTTCCTTATGGAGAATGATGCCTTTATAAACTCAATGAAAACTTTGTTTCTACACTAGGATACCAAGTCCCTTTAAAGTTTAAATTCCTCTCTTAAGGAAAAAGGGAAGCGGAAATTGAGGACGTTCTTGCTTGAATTTACTGCCTTAGTCATGAACTTAAAATATTGTGTGTTAAGGACCAAAGTCAAGTTGCCCCCTTTTATGGTGAAAGTGAGGATGGATTACCTTACATTCTCCACACGTCATTACCATACCTCCTCAGGCTCAAATCCTGGTAAACACAGGAATTCATTTGGTTCCCCCTCCTGATTACTTGATCAAGATATCTATTTTCCTAGACCATTTGTGTTTGAGGCTCTATCTTGTCTTTAGGGTTTTAGATCTGGCCTATCAAGGCACCTTCACTGTTCTTATGGCCAACCTCTCTCAGTCCCTTATAGTAATTGATCCGAATCAACCAATTGCTTACGTCAGCCACTTGCCTTATGACCAGGTAATGAGATTCATATAGTTGTGCCCCTTCGCGACTTTGCTTAATGGAGCCACCTGTTGCTGCTTCAGTGACCGTGAAAATTGGTTCTGATTTGTCAGCCAATCAAAAAGCTGCTGCAGAAGCTTTAAAAGTAGAGTATTCAGATATTTTCTCCTCTGGACCCCATAATTATGGGCATAGGAAGGGTGTACAGCATCAAGTCGATACTGGGGTATCTGCTCCTTTCTGCTCCCATCGTTTATTAAAAACATAAACTGAGGAATCTCAGGTCACTCACAAACTAAAACAATTGTTCAAAGCTGACCTCCTCCAACCCTTTTGTAGTCTCTGGTCCTCTCCTCTCCTATTGATTAAAAACTATGGGAGCCACCATGTTATTATGGACTACTGACAATTAGAATCTATCACTTGCAAAGACAGCTACACTTTAGCCTGTATCAATGACTCTCTGCGATCCTTGTCTGGCTCACAATATTATTCTGTGATGGACCTAGCCAGCAGTTATCGGAAAATTGATCTCTCTGCTAAGGATGTTCCAAGTGTGCCCTCATCTCTCATGAGGGGTGTTCAAGCCCACATGTATGCCGCAGGGGTTATGTAACGCCCCTGCCACATTCTGACAGGCTATGTAACAGCTGTTTGGGGACATTAAACTCATTTGCATGCTAGTTTATCTTGATGATGTCATCAATTTCTCCCAAAATTTTACAGCTTATCTTAGTAATCTTCATCAGGTACTTTCAGCAATTATGTGAGGCCTCCCTGAGACTGAAAACTTCTAAATTTAAATTGTTTGAATGCAAGATGGAAGTTTTAGGGCACAAGGTGATGCGGCAAGATATCTTTTCATCCCAGATAAGGTCTCTACCATTGAACGCATGCCCGCTCCTAAAAGTTTGTCTGATATCTAAGTCTTTTTCAAATGATGGGCTACTACTTCCAGTTTATCTCTCACTTTGCTGGCCTTGAAAGCCTTTAGTTGAAAACCTGCACAAAAACATGCCCTTCTTTTGGGGCCCTTAACAATAACAGTCTTTTTTTTTACGCACTGCCTTTTTTTCAGACCCCATCTTGATACATTCTAACTTTGAGCAACATTTTGTTCTCCTTACTAATGCAAGTGATACCTCTATGGGCGCTATCCTTTCCCAGTTAGACACAGACCAATTAGACCATCTGGTTGCTTATTTTAGCAAGACTTTACAAAGCAGAGCGGAATTATTTGGTAACTGAACATGAGTGCCTTGCAACTTTACTCGCTATAAAACACTTTCACACCTAATTGTATGTTAATCATTTTACAATTTGTTACCAATCATGATTCTTTTCGTTGGTTTTGTCAAATGAATGATCCTTATAATACAAGCTTGCTGCGCCCTAAAGCTTCAAAATTACGATTTTTCTATAGTTCACTGAGCTGAAGCCATTCCTCAAAACGTGGATGGACTATCCCGCCTCACTATCTTACATGCAACTATCCCAGAGGAGGACCAATTTTATGAGCTTCTCCCTCACCCTGGGTTATGGCCTTATAGATTTATGAATGTTCAAGCCTAATTGAAGAAGATGGCTGCTAACACTAAAGTTGTTAACTCTAGTGAAACATATTGGCACCTCCTTCCTGCCCTACCTCCGCCCTTCGCTCCATACTGAAACTATCATGGAGGCACATATACCCTTTGGAATTGGGCTATAAAGAAAACCCTTAAGTGGTTGAAAACCAAATGCTACTTGGAGAATATGGCTTAGTCAATTAACGATGTTTTGGAAGCCTTCTTAATATGACGCTCCCAGGTTGAATCCAATCCATGCATTAACTTTGAGCTTGTCACCCCAGGGGCCGCTTTTAATACCGTTAGCATCAATATCATAGGGCCATTACTTGTGGCTGTCTATGGCCATCATTATATAATTCTTGCCATTGATCACTCAACCAAGTTGATCAAGACAACTTTGGTCCTAATGCCACTGCAAGGACTACAGCCCTTTTCTTATATCAACAAGTATTCTCCTGACATGGTTGCCCATGGGTACTCTTATTAAGCAACGACATGAATTATATTTCTTCTATAGTTCAAAAATTGACTTCTCTTCTGGGTATAAAGCACCTCCTATGACGCCCTATCAACTAGCCACCAATGGCACAGTAGAAAGTGCTAATGGCACCTTAATTTCTATGTTAAAAAGTTGGCTGCTTCTGACCCCATGCATTGGAACGATTTTCTCCCTAGCGCTTTATTAACATATCGAGTTAGCTACCACAGAATAATTAAGATGTCCCCATTCCAAGCCTTGTAAGGTCGTTAGCCGCTGTTGCCTTCTAGCCTTCACCCTATCCTCAAATCGACTAATTCTAGCAATGTAGAGCTTACCCTTTGATGGATAACTAATGAGGTCATTCATTTCCATGCTATGGCTAATGAATCTAAAAGCTACCAATTTTAATGAAGTAGATCAAGCTTATGAGCGTCGACCTGCATTACCTGATTATTATTTGGGAGATTAGTCTAATCTACCACCTTCGCCTTTAAGGTAGGAACCACAAATTTGCCACTACTTGGTCTGGCCCATAATTTGTAATACATTGGAGGGGGCCAAATTACTCTATTGCTGCTACTAGTACTGGCATTGTAGTCAATAGTGTCCATAGCCCTTTTCTACGCAAATATAATTTCCCTCAGCAAGAACTTGAGGGAAGTGTTGTTGGGATTTGACCTGCTCCCAATCAGACCAATCTGGGCCCACCTTCAATTGATCCAATTTTTCCTACCTCTGGCACCTCTCCAAAAAATCCCCAACACCATTAATGCATTATTCCACCCAATTTAAAATAGTTGTCAAAGGCAAGCCTGCCATTGATACCCCACTTGACCAAGTTCAGGGTGATGAAGATCTTGCAAATGGAGGTCATTGCTACCTTGAAAGAAATAGGGTGAAGTCGCATTTTATATATATTTGCTCCTTTTAGCTTAATAACGAAACGTTTTTACCTCCATTCCAATCTTGTCTTCACTTGATTTTAGAGCCCCTTTTAGCGAGCTTCTCTGGCCATCAGCATCACAATCACAAGTTATATTACAATAGGTCCCATATCACCTATTCAACAGCTTAAAGTATCGCATCAGACTCTATGACTAGGATCTCCAGCTCTCACCGCTATCTATCTCTGCAGGACAATTCAACCCATCCAAATCAGTATGATTCAGAGGAACGACCACCCCTCAGCTACCCTATCCTGACTTGCATCAAAGAGATTGCTTGAGAACATTATTTAAGTGTGGTGAAATCCATGGTTAGATTTTCCCAAATGTCAACTATTGATCCAAATTTCCCCCTCACAACTTCAATAAACCATGGTATGTACTGTTCATGCTTAGTTTAAGTAAGGAGGTAGCATTTGCCTCAAGGGTAATCATCGTCACTTCTGATAGCTCTTTTAGCATCAGTGTGAAGCGATCAGCAAAGGCAACATTGTTCAGCATCATGGAGAGTAATCATCAGGAAGAATTGTATTTCAGCGAACTCTTTATCTTTACTTCAAGTGGTTGATGATTTTTAGGGAGGCAACAATTTACTCAAGGCGTGTAACCAGAACATTGGTGTTCAAGTGTTTGTGTAACTTTTCTGAATAGAGCTGCATGCTAGAATACAGAGTGTACTCCAGTCTTTGCAAAGCATGGTTGTCCTTTTTAGAACCTTAACTTGGGTTTCATAAGCTTAATGTGAGCTTGAGAAGTGGATTGGAGTTCTCTTAACCCATGATATTCAGCTTCCAGTTGCTTTGATGCACAAGATGTATTAATCATTGATTAGCTTTCATTAATAGTCAGTGTGCATTTTGAGGAGCTCATCAAGTAAGTCTTTTGTTGGGGATTCAACTGCGATGACAGAAATTACTCAAGATTGAGATTTGGTATCTTAGTCTAATGAGATTGTAAATTCCCCGTTGGAGATATCTGATTCTTGGATAGACTGATGATCAACTCTTTGGAGTTATCAGCCTCCTCTGAATGATGAGGCTAAGCAATTCGATGGGGCAAGACATCATACAAGAAGGTTGATATCATCTAATAAGAACCTTATCAGATATGACCATCAAAAGTATAGCAATAGTAATCAGCAATATCGATCATATAATAGGAAAGATCTTACCTCAGGTGCAGCCCAAAAATCCTCACGAAGAACTACCAAATCTACCCCTATAAATCTCCCTCATTTCTAAACTAATAAAGTACCTCTATTTTTGTATCGCATAGCTAAATTTTTATCTATTCTTACAGGATTCTTTATTTCTTATTGGAATCAATTATAGCAACGGAACTAATAACTTCGTTGCACTTGTTTTTTCATCTTTGCTAGAGCCACATAACTATTAATTTCGTAGCCTTTGTAGCGCCTGACATTGAAATTTCTATTAAAATTTTAATGCTGATGCTCCCTGCCAGGTCTGCTTCTGAGGCTACCTTTGATAACATACTTACATGACGATGAATTTGTCTAGCAAATAAAGCCCCTCATCTAAGGAATCAATTAGTATCACCCTATGGGTACACTCCAACAGGCAGGAGATGCATTCCACTAATATCAATAATCTTCAATTTCGAGCTTCTATGGACGTGGCCATTGAGAGCCCCGACCAAAATAATTATCAAATATAAGCTGCAAACGTAGAAGAAATGGTTAAAGACTTGATAAGGGGGCTATCCAGCCTGGTGCCCGTCCTAATTGAGACTGAGCGTCAAAAGTTGCCACTAATATGATGGACTTATACAACAGAGCAGTGTTACAACATACTAAAGTTGGTTTGGCTAGAACTGAGCAGTACCTACGGCAGTACATACATCCTGCTATTCATCACCTACTCCAGATTTTGGGGTTGCATCATCTCTAGATCCAATGCCAGTTGACCCTGGCACAACAATTTCATTCTCAGTTATTCAAGTTCTATGAAACGGCTTCTAACTTTGGTTAGGATAATCGGGAAGCCATACTAAATAATAGAAGGTAAATCAAAGATCTACATAACCATTTGGTGAGAATTGACAATAGAGTTGTTTGTACATCAGCCAAGACGTATCTCAACAGGTTAGTGATGTCACTAATCCTATTTATCACCAAATCACTACCCTTGATGATGAGATTACTAGACAACTGGGAAAATTGTGGGCACAACATGAGGAGTGCTTTGTTTAGCTTGACAGGCTACTTCAACAACTTGTCCAAATTGTGGATACTATCAGAGAAAGTGGACCCAGCCCTGCTGGTCCTCCTGGTCCTCCGGGACCACCTAGTTCTCCTTCAGTAACCCTGGGACCTCCTGGTGAACGAGGTCCTCAAGACCCTGTGGGTCAACAAGGCCCACCTGGGCCTGCAGGTCACGATGGTTCACAAGGACCCCCTAGTCCCCTTGGCTCCTCGCTTCCAATGCAGATTATGAACCTTTGAATCTACTAGTATCAAGAGTACAGGCGTTAGAAACCCAAATCTGAGCCATAGCTCAAGGGTGTTTCTTATCCCTAGAAGGCCTTCTGACCGACCTGTATTTCTCTTTAACCAACTTAATGGATGGCGTGGATAATGCTCATCATCTATGCGATGCTAGCCAAACTACGCATAAAACCAAGTTTACAATGTTAAACGCTTCCACTGAATGGTTAACTGTTAAATGCAGAGTATTTGAGAACAAGTAAAAAGAGATGATCACTGCATTTTTAGCTTTAATCAATCTCCTGCAAATGATCATCTTGTTAATTGGGTTCAAATTTACAAGAGGACCTCAATCATTTAAGGTAACAATTTGACCGAATTCCCACTCAAGCTCATATCCCAGATTATGAACCCTCCAAAGCTGATCAGGTCATGGTATTAGGTGTACATGTCTTGAGTAATGAACCCACCACATTCAAACCTACCTTTAAGGATAAGTTTGAGCCAGGTGAAGACAGCATCCATTCTTTCTTATTTGTATATGAATGAGTAATGGACGGGGTGATGGATCAACAGAAAGTATGGCATATTACATCTTATCTAAGTCAGTTTGCTCAAGAAATCATGGTTCCTCACCTTAAGGTTTGCAATAAGTAGGCTCAAGTATATACCGCCCTTATTAAGGAATGTGGGAGTGATCAAATCCTATCTAACCAAAAAGCAAGCCTTTATGAGCATCTAAAATAAACGAGGAGAGTCAATCCAAGATTTCGCTAAGAGATTCTATCATGAGGCCCAGACTCTTGCTACTTGCAATCATATTACTATAGATGATGTCATATCGGCTGTATTTGGTGCATTTACTTCTTTCAATCAGTTGCTAATAAATTTAAAAACACTTAAAAGAAATTTCAGATCTATTTTTGACATCAAAGAAGCTCTCATGGCTTTTCCTAATGGTGTAGTACACCTGACCTCAGATAATAACCCTCGTTCTTATATCCATGCAATGCCGCCTAGACCCAAACCTAAACTAAAGAAGGAGCCATGCAACTATTGTGGTCTCGTGGGTCATATGGATTTCAATGTTGGAAAAAACAAGCGGAAGAGTCAAAAAAATAGGAGTCAGCATAGGGCATGAGGCTCCCTGTGCTGACCTGCTTCCTGTGCCTCAATCAAAATCTTTTGACACTCCAAAAGACTGTTATGTGATTTCCGCTCCTGGTGAACTCGATATTTCTGATGAATTAGTCAACAAAGATACTATATATTCTTAGACTTCTGCTTCATATTCTAATTCAATTTGATCATTTAGTCCCTCGGTATTTTCAATACACACTTTGGCTCTGATGTGACCTTGTGGAAGTCATAGTGCACAAGGTGAAAGTTT
Source organism: Massospora cicadina (assembly GCA_022478985.1). Taxonomy (NCBI): domain Eukaryota; kingdom Fungi; phylum Entomophthoromycota; class Entomophthoromycetes; order Entomophthorales; family Entomophthoraceae; genus Massospora; species Massospora cicadina. The sequence goes on along the minus strand of JAKSZP010005685.1, from coordinate 17,327 downwards.
TGGCTATCATTGATATAAAATCGCCCATAGATGTGATCTCATCAAGACTTATGAAAAAAACCAAAGTGGCGCCAGACTAAAACCATTCTCAAGACTATGGAACTGTTGGTCCTTCATATATTAAATCTATAGGAGCTTATTCTTCCCTTCCAATGCCTTTATAAAGTTGGTTGTTTCAGCCCCTGCAGTAGTGTTGGACAACAACTGCTATGACTTGCTCTTGAGAACCAAATTTCTCATTGATATTGATGTGATAATCAGACTTAAGGACAATTACCTTTCTTTAATTGGGTATTGAGTACCTTTAATTTTATAAGATGTCCCCAATAGCAAAGGCAAACTCAAACGACGCATTTGCTTATTGGAATATCCCACTTCTATCTCTTGTATTGAGTACCAAAGTTTGGGACTGAGGACTATACTTCCGCCCCATCAGCTTCTACCTCTGAAGGGATGCCTTTATATTCTAACAATCCGATTATTATTCCTCCAAAAGCTCAAGTCATAATTGATACTGGAGTACAAGTATTTGTACCTGCTAATCATGTATTATAGATCTCTGGTATTAGAAATCCCTCTCATTTGAAGGCTTTAACCTGCACCATTCTCCTTGATCCCAATTATGATGGGACTGTTTTAGTCTTACTAGCTATTCTCACCTCTCGACCTATGCAATTAGATCAAAATAACCCCATCGCCTATGTGTGGCCTAATCCCATGAGTGAAATTTTATCCATCTCGGGATGTGGGGATTTACATGATTTTGGGTTGAAAGATCCACCTATCATTGCTAGAATTGACGTCAAATTTTGGAAATTCACTCACTCCAGAACAACAGTATGAAGCTGAGGCTCTGATTGAAGAGTATGCGGATATATTTGCCAAAGATCCTGGACATTTTGGGCTAATGAAAGAGGTGCAGCATCAGGTGAAAACTGGGGATAAACCCCTAATTTGAGCCTGGCCCTATTACAAATCTAAAGTTGAGGAGGCACAGGTCTCAGTAGAATTAAAACAACTCCTCGATGTGGGGCTACTAATGCCTTCTAAGAGTCCATGGGCTTCTCCTCTACTACTCATCCAGAAAAAGGATGGGGGTCATAGAGTGGTTATGGACTATCGTCAGCTCAATGCTGTTACTCAAAAGGATTCTAATCCTCTATCTCATATTGATGATTCATTGAGACTATTGTCTGGGTCACAATTCTTCTCAGCTATGGACCTTGCAAGTGTCTATCAGCAAATTGACCTGGCTTTAGAAGACCATCAAAAATGTGCCTTAATCTCTAGTGAGGAGTTATTTGAGCCTACTCATATGCCGCAGGGGCTTTGTAGTACCCCTGCTACTTTCCAACGAGCTATGGATGGCTTATCTGGGGATTTAAAACTTTCTTGTATTTTGGTATTTAGATGATGTTACGGTGTTTTCTCGAACTTTTAACGAGCATTTGGCTCACTTAAAGGAACTTTTTGGTCAGATGCGTTGTGCTTCACTTAAGCTAAAACCATCCAAGTGTGCTTTTTTCAAAACTTAGATGGAATTCTTAGGCCATAAAGTTAATTGCAATTGGCTTTACCCTTATCTAATAAGATACTAGCTATTTTGGACATGCCTGTTCCTAAAAGCTTGCATGATATTCAAGAGTTTCTAGTGATTTTTGGTTATTAATGACAATTCATCTCACATTTTGCTGAGATTACGGAGCCTTTAGTTTACTTATTGCACAAGTAAGTCCCTTTTGTAAGGGAAGTGTTGAAGCAGAAAGCTTTTGATCTTTTGCACCAAGCCTTAGTTAGTGCACCAATCATAGCTCATCCTGATTTTTCCAAACCTTTTATCTCTTTTACCAATACCAGTGATATTGCTATTGGGGCCATTCTGGCTCAACATGATACCAACATGGTTGATCACCACATAGTGTACTATAGTAAAACCCTTTTTAAGGCAGAACGCAATTATAGAGTTACTGAGGGGGAATACCTCGCAGTTTTATCCGCCATCAAGCATTTTTTACTTACCTCTATGTCAAAAATTTCACTATTGTCACGGGTCACACTTATTTGAAATGATTGCAACAAATAAAGGATCCTGATGAGCGCTTAGCTAGATGGGAGTTAAAGATCCAGAATTATGACTTTAAAATTCAACATCGCGCTGGAGCTATACACCAAAAATCTGATGGACTTTCTCAATTGCCTATACTGACGTTATTCACTGCTAAGGAAGATCGTATCTATGACCTTATTGGTAGACCTGAGCTCTGGTATCATGAATCTAAGGATGTTATAGCGAAGCTACAACCCTTAACCAATGATATTCAGGTTAAAGAAGGATTCTTATACAAGAAGTTGGGATCTAAATGGTTGCCTTTTATTTGGCACTCTGCGAGGACTGACACTATTATGGAGGCTCATCAAACTGTAGTGCATGGAGCTGTCGCTAAGACCTTACAGTGGTTAAAAAATCATTGTTACTGGGATAACATACTGGAAACTGTACACAATGTGTTGGAGACTTGTATCACATGCCAACAACAATGTGGTGGAAATCCAATTTACCAACACAAAATTGTGGGACTTTCAGAACCTTTTTCTACTATGAGTATTGATGTGATGGGCCCTCTCCCTACTGCCACTTATGGACATCGTTGTATTATATTAGCTATTGACCGTTTTACCAAATGAATCTAAGCTATCTCTGTTTCCACGGTCACCTCTAAGGCTTCTGCATCCTTCCTTTTTAAACATGTTTTCGTCAGGCATGGTAGCCCAAAAGTTCTATTATCGGATAATGGGACCAACTTCATTTCTCAGGTGGTATCTGAGCTTAATAAGTTAATGGGTACTTATCAGTCATTTACTTCCCCTTACAATCTTTCTACTAATGGTGTGGTTGAATGAGCAAATGGTACCCTTGTAGCCATTCTTTAAGAGATGGTTTCCAACAATCCTAGTAGATAGAATCTCTATTTACCTAGTGCGATGTTAGCCTATAGGGCTAGCTACCATCGTATAATTGGAATGTCTCCTTTTAAGGCTCTTTATGGTTGGGATCCTATTCTACCCTCAATTGTATAACCTATACTTGATGATGCTACCCTGCAAACTACTGATTTAGCTATGAGGAGCCTAGCTAATGAAAATCATCCAAGTACAAGCTTTAGCAACAAGTTCCATTGCTGCAACCACCTTAAAAGAGGGAACTAGAACCAACGCTAGTATACCTACTCTACCTGAATATCAAGTTGGGAATCTTGTACTCTTCTATCATCATAGACCTGAAGGAAGGATTCACAAACTTGACACCTTATGGGCTGGTCCTTACTGTATTTTTTACCATTGGGGTATTAAATACTCCATTGCAGCTATTGATACTGGGTCTGTTATCACTAGAGTTCATAGTAGTTTTCTTTGTAAGTATGTGCCCCCTAAGCTAGATCTTGAGGGGGGCAATGTTAGGATTCAGCTGCGATGACAGAAGTTATCCAATATTGAGATTAGGTTCTTGGTCTAATGAGATTGTAAAATCCCCATTGGAGATATCCAATACTTGGATAGACCAGCAATCAACTCTTTGGAGTTATCAGCCTCCTCTGAAGGATGAGGCTAAGCAATCTGATGGGGCATAACATCATACAAGAAGGTTGATCTCATCTAATAATAACCTATTAGATCTGACCATCACAAGTATAGCATTAATAAATAGCAATATTGATTATCTAATAGGAAAGATCTTACCTCAGGTGCAGCCCAGAAATATTCACAAAGAACTACCAAATCTACCCCTATAAATATTCCCCATTTCTAATTAATAAAGTACCTCTTTTTTGTCTCGTGTAGCTAACTTTTGGTCTATTCTTACATGATTCTGTATTTCTGATTGGAATCAATTATAGCAACGGAACTAATAACTTCGTTTCACTTGTTTCTATCTTTGCTAGAGCCACGAAACTAATAAATTTATAGCCTTCATAGCGCCTGCTTATCATAATCTCTATTAAAATTCCAATATCTTTCTTGATGCTTTGCAGGAAGCCTTACTGTACATTGCAATTGTGTGGATCTTTTTGTTGTTTAATTAGGCATTGAGAGATAGATTAGCTTCAAGTTTTATCAATGTTTAACAAGGCTTGTTCTAGTTTGTCCTCAAGAAATATGATGTGATCTTCATCTTTCTGCTTGGTGGATGAGACGTCAGTATCAGTAGGATGCGCTAGGTAATGGTTCAAGCGTTTATATTTAATTTGATAAAGGCTTTACTCTGTACATTTTTGAGGTGTTGTACAGACATGTTGTGAAGCTCCTTGGGAGCTTGGCGCAGTGCAGGTAGAAGAGTTTTCTTCTCCAATATATTGGTTTTAAACTTAGTGTTGTCCAGGAGCCCCTGTAGTGAGCACCACTCATAGAAATTTTGGCTAGTTGGATTCCTTGGTTGGTGCTAGCCCGGATTTCAACAATATTACTGTTGACATTCACCGTTTCTGGGTGAAGCCTTTTTTAGGGTCACGGTTCTTCAATCTTCAACTAGTGGGAAAATTCTGAATTAAACTTCCCACTGACTTGGGTTGAGCCAATTCAAAGTGTTAGTGATCAGCCCCAAAACCAATTATATTTTATAATTATTAAGTAATAGGTTAATCTCAACACTGGAAGCTTATGCCAATAATTTCAAAACCATTATGTAACTATTATTAGTTAAGGACAATGGCAAAATACCAGTTCAAGGCCATATTCCAATCATATGGTCATTCTAGGCTGTTCTGAAATTATGATGAGATATGCAATAACTCAAACAAGTGCTGCTGATGCCTGCCATTTAGAATTAACTAACTTAAACTTTTTGAAATGATCCCCATTGGTATTTTAAATTCTATGTTTACTGGCGACTACAAGCTGAGGATAACTGATTCCACATCTGTATTAGCAATCTATATATTCTTATCATACTTCTATCAGCAAGAAATGCCAAGATTTCTTTTATCCTAGGCACTTATTGCCTAGCTCCCACTACCTGCTTTAATGAATTCTCTCTCACACACTTTTAGCCTCAAAGTACTATAAATAATTTGAGGCTTTTTTATAATCTATTGTTTCTCAAGTACTTTTAGTCCTATTGTAGATTTTCTGGGCCCTAAGGCCTACTAACTCAATGGGGGTTTTGAACCTGAATTAACAAAGGGCCAGTTAGGATATGATCCCTCATGTCCTGACAATGACAGACTCAGTAAATAATAAATTAAGCTGCCAGAGAGAGAGGCCAAAGTTATTTTTCTAAGCTCAAAAGACTTGATTTTTGTTGAAAAAAGGAAGAAATTTGAATATATAATCTACATCAAGATACATATAGGCTTAAAGTATCTTTATTTATTATTGGGGGTTTATATACCCCATTGATAATAATGATCCTATAAATATTTACCCCAGGGTAGATACTATTATCAAACAATATATTGTATAAAACTATTTTTATTAATATGACAAGGAGGGTTTTATGTGGAGACAGGCGGGATTCACATTCTCCACTGTTACAATAAATAAAAAAAGGTTTGGCAGTTGGATTGTTGCTAATATTATATGGTGTCATTAAGATTAGTTAAAATTGTGATAGTTGGATTATTGCTATTCTTTTGGTAGTATGTCATGTTGTTTAGTTAAAAGCAATAAATTGGGTTCTAAAAAGGTATTTGGATTATTGATAATATAAATATAAGTGTTGTGATGATCTGTTGAATTCAAAAATAAACCTAATAATTTTAGTTAAATTTTGTTGGATTTTGATATCATAAACATGAGTTTGAGATTTGGATCGAGTTGTAAAATAGAATAAATTGAAGATAGTTTGAAACTTTGATTGGTTCTAAACTATAATTTACTTCACTAAAGCTCCTTCAGCTGTAATAAATAACTTGTAATTAAATAAAATTTTCTTGTAAAAACTTGGGCTCTAACCAATCAGAAGTGAGGCAGATGACGTTGTAGTATCATAAACTGATTAAGTAATGTATAAGCCAATCAAGTAAGGGTATATTTTCTCTTGTCAAAACCCTTTTGAATCCTATAATAGGTGCTAACTTTTTCTTAAATTCATTTACTAAATTTATGTTAGTCTTATAATAGTATATATTAAAATTGTTAAATACTAAAATTGCACCTGAGGTAATTTTGGGATAAAAACCTAATGGTAGGGGCGATGCTCAAAATTACTTCACTATAACAAAGATATTGGAATGTACAACAATGACCTTCAAGGACCTGGCAGGTTTTATATCCAAGCGCATATGCATCAGGAGTTGCAGATTGGAATCATTAAAACTTAGCAAGCCAGTATTTGTGGTAACTAATCCAAGGCTACAGCTATCCAAATCTCTTTCCCTGAGATAATACTTGTTTGATTAGTCCACATCTAAATCAGACTTCCTCATTATTATAGTGAGGAACTCCTGCTTATTTTTAAACATGTTGTGCACATCCACTCGCCAATATGAACTACCTGACTTTGGTCCAAGTGTGGTATGGTCAAAGTGTGGCTACAGGCACCTCCCGCGCGTGTCAAATCATGCACTCCTGAACATGGTGAGCTTTTTGATTTTTGTTGGCTACATCCATAATTTGTTGTATAACTGAAGGAATCTGAGTATAGTTCATTTGATATAGCAAACTTATATTTGAAGTATGGGTGAAAATTATATACTCTCTAATTCACTCTGTCAAGCAGGTTGTAAACCATTGCTGGCTCATGGTTACTGTTGTTATTAGTCCTAAGTATATAACAGTCTAAGAGTAGAAAGTTATTTGAATTGCATATTGTCCAAACCAGTTTTAAGTGATTCACCTGCTTATCATGAATTTCTTGGTTGGTAAAAATCATATTTGAGCTTTTTGAAGTTTCATTGTTCTCACCCTCCAGGAAATCTGCTTTCTCTTGTAACTGAATCAAAACGGATATCTAATTATTTCTTGCATTAATGGTGGTATGACTCTTACTAGATCACTTGTCAGATAAGCTTCTTGCTGAAAACTCACTAAGTAATCCATATATACTCTCCAGATATCTATCTTCTTGATGTTTCTCTTAATGGTTGTTAAATTTAGGGGCTTTTTGATGATAGTTAGGACTAATATTCCCTAATTGTTTAGCTGCACAGGTTATTATATGCACAATTCGCGTTGTCTGATAAATATATTATAGTTGATTAATAATAGTATGAAGACTATTACTTATTGTTGAGTATATAACCCATTCTAGTCCAAGGCTTAACCTGTATTTCTACACAAAATACGCTTGATGTCTTCAGTAGGGACTTATACCTTAATCTACCTAACTTGATCCACGCTCAGATCCCTAAGTTTATGGCCTTTCCTATGGTCTCGTGGAGCCTACAGCAATTTTCATCTAAGATTGGATTCTCTTCTTAAGGATCCTCGATTCTTACTATTTATCCTGCAAAAGAGTTCCCAATTAAAGCACACAACAATAATTTCTTGAAGATGAATTGAACTAAGACAAAAAATAATTTCTGCTAAATAAGACTTTTTTATTAATGTGAATTATCAGGGATATTTATAATTTGAATTTGGCGCTTAACTCTCAGTTGGCGCCTCATCCATGAAATGGCAGCCATTGCCATTGAACTTCCCTTCAACATCTCACCAACGATGGTCTTCCCCATCTTGTTAGGATTCCTTCATTGGACATCCTTAAGACCTAAAACGGACATAGTCAGAAAATGTGTCCCTTATGTTTCTGACTTGATCCCAGTGAACCAACCATATTTAGAAAGCAACTTTCTTAGGTAATGGGACTTGTTACCCATTATGGCAGGTCGTGAACCAACTTATCAATTCACTAGTTGCAGGTGGAATCACTCACCTTACAACTTGCTCCTTAAATTCCCAATCATTTGGTAATAAAACCTGACCAATCCCAATTGGTACACCTGATAGTTAGTCATCAATAAATTATGAGATGCCCCATTTAATTAGCAACTCTGCCTGATGAGATCTTAAGCATTCACTCAGATCGAACCTCAATGGATCCAATCCTGGAGAATTACCTCAAATCCCCCAAACATTATTTCAAAATCAGGGTCAACTGATATCCAATTCACTCGTCATAGGGAATTATCCTGTACTAATCCATGGTAATCTAGACAGCTGTAAAGGTGGCGAAAATTCCAACACATCCCCCTCTTGCCTAGATTTCCAGAGATAATAAGATCGAGATAGAAGAATACCACCTTGGACACCAGGTCATTAAAGTCTTGGTTTCTTGCGGAGAACAGTCAATCTTCACTCAACGCTGCTCAGGACACCTTTTTGAATGCGGTTCTTCCTCTTCCTCCTCATACCGCCTCCTCAGAGCGCAGTCCCCATGAGCTCTATCATTCTAAGCTGATCAATTTATAAGTGACAAAACTAGTCCTGGAAAGCTGTTTTCCCCCCAGTCTGGGCATATGACCAAAGTCATATTCAGTTCTCTTGGTCCTGCGTCCTTGAAATGCTGATCTTTCTCCTTGTCCTTGACAGGAGGTCACTGCCATCAATGTTTGTCTCTTTGCACAATTAAAAATAATCATTTATATTTGCTCTTTTTATTTTTTCATAATAACTTCATTTCTCATATCATTCTTAGTTCTTTTCTGAAGAGCTTTCTCATTGATATTAAAATTAACTTCTTTAAAATAGAGCTTAATTGATACTGACATGAATAATGTCAGCTATTATGGAAAGCCTAACTTCCTCTCATCCAGCTCATAAGTCAAATTTGGAATCTTGGTACCAGCAACTGCTCAACAGCATGTTTGATAAAGATTCTAAGCTCTTCCAACTGATGAGTTGATCTGCGCAACAAAGTCTCTTCTATGGTCCTACTAGGACTCATACTCCCAGTCATGCACCCATAACCAGTCCTTCCATGGAACTACCATAAATGGTATCTGACCCCAATGAAACCTGATTAGCAAGCATCTCAAATGACTCGTGACCAATTCTCCCTCTATTGTCAATTCCTAAATTAGATTTTGATACTCTCCTGGATTTGGCTCCTTTTGCAGATACTCCTATAATTATAGTCAAACCTCCTGAAACAATGTCCTCCACTATTTATTGATCGTTCCTCACTGGATCTGAATTGCTTCTGGAGTTCCTTTTCTGACTAAGCTAATTTTACAAACCAGCTGTTCTTTTAATCAAACTAGCCATTGGAAACGGCAAACACTTTGAACTCCCCTATGCAGAATTGAGGACCTGAGTGACTGAGGCTCTGTCCATAGATCTGAACTCCTCCAATCTCAAAAACATCCTAGATCAAGATGTCGCAGCCTATGCCCTTTGTTTTGCTGGCCAAGTTCTTCAAGGTTGGTCCACAAAGCTTCCAGACTTTCCCAGATTCCATCATTCATTATGCTTTCACATCCAAGAAGCTCATAGTCATTGTCTACAGGATGATGTCACTCCTTGCACAAATATCATTTCTGGTGCATCCTATCAGTACCTTCCCCTTATGGCTTTAATCAGGGGCATGATTTGACAACCCCCGCCTAGTATCCCTTGCACAATGCCAGATCATAATTCCAATGTTCTTGATGAAGCCTGTTGGCAAATTCTCAAGACCAATCTTCCAGCTCTGGTGCCATATCAAGATTACTTGAGGTTATTTGCTTACTTCCTCTTCTTTTTTTGTTGCTTCCCTCCCTGATCTGGGGTATTGCATTTAGCTAGTACCAATATTTCAATTTCTCTTCCCTTTGTCACGTTCTCATAGGGATCAGCCTCCACTCAGCAAACTTAGCTTCTAGTAGGTCTAGCTCTTGCTAGCATCCAATCTCATATATTTTGATGGTTTATTCACCCCTACTGCGATAGATCCTCCCTCCCCTAAGAGTTGACATAGGCAATGTCATCCCCAAGTCAAGAATAACCAATAAAAAATTATAAAAATATATCTTTTTTCTGTGCATTTTTAATGTATTTTTTCCCGCTATATTTTTATCAATGTTTTATCATTTTTTTTTTATATGAGACATGACCTAACTCAGTTCAAGTCAATCTTTAATATATTCCCCCCAACCTGATTCCTAGGTATACTCTGACCTACCAGTTTTCTGTGGTTCAGAGGTCTTATTTTTAAGACTTACCATCTATTTGGTTCAGCAGTCCCCTTTTGGGACTTAACCAAAATTATCAGGACATAACCATCTTAATGGTTCAGCAGTACTTTGGGATCAATCTTTCAATTTTTTTCTTTGATCCACTGCTTTAAATATTTGGCATAAATTTGATTCACAATCCTTCCATCCAAGAGGCTCTTGATGGAATAGGCGTCCGTCGCCATCTTGGTGATAACTCAAAAGGACCCAACCACAACGCATCTAGCTTGTTTCTTCTTCTGAAACTATGCATATCACAATAGGCAACTTTTTCGCCTACTTGGTATTCTAATAAGGTCAGTTGGTTTTTATCATCCATCATTTTGGCCTTTATTCTCTTCTTCAAGGTCGTATCATATGCTTGCAATTGTATCTTGATCATAATATTTAACAATCAGATTGGGTACTGTTTGGCACACTTCCCTGATGTTGGTTCAACCACTGAATAGTAAAATTGGCGGTAACGCGGCCTTCTATCCATATAGTAATTTGAACAGCATTTTCCCGTTGCCATATGATGACTTATATTTTATGCAAACATCACCAAACTGAGGTACATTCCCCGTGCAGAAGTTCTTCATGCAACCAGATTCCTCAGCGTTGTGGCCAGTGAGCACATTGATCCGTTCTACCAGTCCATTCATCTCCAGCCAGTAAGGTACTGATATGATTCATCAGATCCCCATTATCTTATTCAATCTCAGGATCACGTGAGATGTGAAAACTTGATCCATTGTTACTTAAACAAGACTTGTGGGCATCCATGGCAGTATTATACTTGATCCAGGATAAACCTTGCAGTGCTTGTAGCATCTTCACCAGGGCCTTCATCTTGACCCATCTAGTTAGATGGTCAATTGCAACTATAGTGTGTTTGACTCCCTCTGTACTCAAGGTTGATGGTCCCATCACATTGATAGACACTGTATGCCAGGCAAATCCAGGGTGAACAAGTCAATATACGGTCGTGTTATTGTGAGGCTTGTGCAACTGGCACTCCACACAGCAAGACAGATAATCCGCTACATCATAGTTGATAAACTCCCAGTAATAGTTTGGCAAATGTGATCGTTCATCTTCCTTAGGCCTCCATTCCTGACAACCATGTTTGTGGCTTAAATGATTGCTTTTTGTTCCAATGGTCTTGGGAATAGTAATTGTTTTCCGTTGATCATTTTGAAAACTTGTCCATCCTTGGTCTTAGTGTTTTCTTTCACTTTCCAAAGTGCACCTTGGATTTATTTGGGCTCGTTCCCAATTTCTCCTTCAGCCATTCTCTGAAATAGCTCATCCACTTGCTGGTATACCACTTAGACCATTAATAACCTTGATAAGCCATCTACATTCTGATGTGAAGCTCCCTTTTGGTGGACTATCTCATAATCATAGGCCTGTAGCTTAAATGCCCATTGGGCCAGTCATCATTCTGTTCTCATACATTATGCAACTAACATAGCGAGGAGTGTTCTGCCACCACATTAAGGTGCGTTCTATGCGTATACACCCAAAACTGTTTACATGCATAGATTACCACAAGGCATTCACACTCAGTAATGGTGTAACTCTTTTCAGCTTCTGATAGTATCTGGATCACATAAGCTACCAGATGTTCATCCCTGAGCTCATCCACTTGGCTCACAATGGCGCCAATTGACGTTAAAGAAGCATTGGTTTGGACTATAAATTCTCAAATAAAATTTGGATATTTCAACATTAGAGAATTTATTAGATACTGTGTAATTCAACAAAAGAACTCTGAGCCTCTTCATTCCAAACAAATCTTTTTTTTCAGATTCTTCAGTAAATGAATGAGGGGCTTTCATAAAAACGGCAGAAGAAGTTTAGACCAGCCTGCCAGTCGGGATGCATAAGCACCCAAAAAGCAAGCCAGAATTCCAGAGGCATTGCTGACTGAACAACTTGATATGGAGCCAGGCATTGGGAAATGATGAATTATTGGTGTAACACAACAGTGAGTATGATCTCAACAATGAACCACAATGAGCCCACTCCTGACCCAGGGGGCCTTGCTGCAGGGGGTGGGATCACAGAGATAGTTTCATTAAGTTCATCAGCATAGGGGGTCATTTCAACCGGGGAGGCAAGGAGACAGATTCTCTCTTGCAATTGGTGGATATAAGGCCACAAGTTTCCTGAGTACTGTTGCCAGAAGTTCATGATAATGGGGTTGTAGAGCCAAACATATTGGACTCGCTGAATCCAGTCAATGATGGAGGGGGCCTTAGTGACCATAAGTACTGGTAGAGTCCATATGGTATATGGACTGACAGGCCACCAGGGAAACGCCATCAGGGATGCGGTCAGAAGGAATAATCCAATAAAGAATTGTTTGGTTTTTTGGAAAAAGTTTTATTGAAGGAAAAGTAAGAAAATCCACCAACAATTTTCTCAGCGCTATGCAACTGAATGAATAGTGGTTGATTGGGGTAGTGACAAGCCAGGATTGGGACCCTCAATTTCAACCTAACTGGCGAATTATTTGGGAATGGGTGGGTTTGTTCCTTGAGAACCGACATCAAAAAATTTGGTGGCAGGCTGAGTTGCTTTTGGTTCAACCTTGAACATCCCAACCGAGGCTTGGCTACGTTTCCAATGGTTGGTGTGATAGCATTTGGCTCGATGAGTGACAGAAATCCCCCAAGGCCACCCCACATAGGGGTGGGTCCATTTAGTTGGGAACGGTTTCAGGACGCCAAACCCACCCGCGCTTAGTCACTGGGCCATTCATTTGGTCAGTGGCATCACATTGGCCACAACGCCCGAATTGTCAACAGGGGACTTTATACCCTCATTGATGGCATCTGATGCTATAGCCTGCCTTTTGAGGATGATCCACGACAACTTTGGTAGAGAGGTGATTTGTTCAATCAACCCATTAATTGAATTGGAACTGTCAGGAGTTCTGGCTGATAGCTCAATCTTTATACTTTTCTGGCTCTTTGTGATCTGAGCATCGGCCAGATTACCACTCAAATTAAATTCAATTACTTCCAATTCAACAATCTCAGTGCAGATTTTACTGAAACCCCATAACAGTTCTGCTGAGGTAAGTGTGGGTACTGGGGGTGGGATCCAAAGTGGAAGAGCTGTTACCCAGTGCTCATCTACTACATGAGCGAGGTCGCCCTGAGTAACAAGGGGTATCACCATCCTCTTTGGTGTCTTCTTACTTGGGAATGGGAAAATGGCTGTCAACAGCCAGAGGACGTTCCCCGGGACTTACATTACCCTTTCCTTTTTCCAAAGGAAGGGCCCCACCACCAGGAAACTGCACAAGAGCCACATTTTTGTGCGCCTTGGGTAATTTGATTGCTATAATTGTCGCAATCTTATTGGAGGGGGGCAGGGAGCATTGGGGTGGGATGTTTGGAACGCTTCAACCAAGGCCATGCAATTCGAACAATTTTGCGCCATGAACAAACTTTTTTGTAGGCTGGATACCCTTTCCAGGCCACGAGATATTTTACAGAACGTCAGGATTTCTGGGATGCCAGGATTGCCTCTACATCAGCCTCTTCCTCATTATCAACGATGATTGGTTCTGGTTCCAAAATAATTGTACCCTTGAAGGGCGACAACTGGGAAACATGAAAAACAGGATGTTGCTTCCAATGCGTAGGGAGCTTCAGTTGGAACGCCCCATCCCCCAGTACCTCCTCCACCAAATGGGGGCCCGAGCATTTACTAGTGAATTTATGAGAGGGGGCTTGAATTTAAGTGATGGGTATCAAGCATGACGTAGGAGCCCACCGTAAAATTGTGACCCAGAAGGCGCTTACAATCTTCAAACTGCTTGTAGTCATCTATGGCTTTAGAGAGGTGTTCCCACACTAAGATTTGAGTTGATCTGATGTGAGCAGCATGATCCGTGGCAGCCCGAACCTCAGGATGCAAGCATGGCCTGACTGAAAATGAAGGATTATAACCCAGCGTTGCTTTGTAGGGGGAAAACCCCGTGGATGCGTGAGTCCCATTATTGTAAGCAAATTGAGCAAGAGGAAGGTCATTTGCCCAAGTATCCTGCGCGGCTGCAGCATAACAGCGCAAGTACTGTTCAAGGACTTGTTTAACACGCTCAGTTTGTCTGTTGGACTGGGGATGTTACGCCGTGGAGCAACAGGGGGATATTTTCAGAATCGATAGAAGTTCACTCCAAAACCACGCGGTGAACTGAGAGCCACAGTCACTGATTTTCTCCTGGGGGAGACCAAACATCAAAAGCACATGGTGTATGAAAAGGCGGGCAGTTTCTTCCAATGTAATTGTGGAAGTGCAAGGTATAAAAAGGGAAAATTTTGTGAAGTGATCCACCACCACCATCAACACTGTGAACCTGTTAGAACAGGGAGTTCAATAATAAAGTCCACAGACACCGATGTCCATGGCCCCTCCACTTGCTGTAAGGGGTGCAGGAGGCCATTTTTACCTGAACGATCTGACTTAGCCTTGGTGCAAGTAACACAATTGGTGATCCAGGCCTGAACCTCTTTCATCAGACCTGCCCAATTGAAGGACCTCTTAATCAAACTGATGGATTTTTTGTTGCCAGGATGTCTGACTGTGGGGGGATTGTGATGTGCATGGAATACCTCCAATTGGAAGGAGGGGGGAACCCAGATGCAGGACCAAATATAAATGAGTCCCTCCACCAAGGAGTATAGAGAATGTTTGTGACTCGGATGAGCCAACTGCTTGACCAACTCCACGCCCTCAGGGCAAGCCATTTAACTGGCTAAAACCTGAGCCACTAGCGGGGCGTCTAGAGCCAAAGCGATGGATGAGACAACGGGGGGATGATTGACAGAATCTGGGTAGCAGGAATCATGTTAATGAGGTCCAATTCCTCCAGGTCTGAGGAACAGTGAGCGGGGCTGCGACTTAGGAAATTGGGAAGCACGTTGAGTGCCCCTGTTACAAATTTATACTTAAAGTTAAAACTGCACAGGTCCCAATAGGTTCAGGCTTGCCAATGTGCCAATTTTTGGGGTTTACAAAAATATAAAAGAGCCTGGTGATCCATGAGGACCATCGATTCATGTTGAGCACCCTGCAACAGATACTGACAATGAGTTAATGCCCACACAACAGCAGCCGATTCTTTGTCATATATGGCCCAAGATTGCTCCATTGCTGTGAACTTCTGGGAAAAGTATGCAACCGGGTGTTCTAAACCATTGTGCTCCTAAAGCAACACTGCTACTGAAGAGGCATCACATGCAACAATATATGGCTTAGTGGGTTTGGCATGCTTCAAAATGGGTGAAGACACAAAAACCTCTGATCAATTTGAACGCCTGCTGGAATTTGGGCGTCCAGCAAAATGGTACGTTTTTCCCTGTAAGGGGGTGGAGTGGTGCAGCCAGCTGGGAAAGTGCCGGGGAAAATTTTTTTAGGAAAATAATGGTTCCCAAGAAACTTCAAAGTTGTTTCTGCATAGTCAGAATTGGCCATTCTTGGATCGCATCTAACTTGTTGGGAGGGATTGCATAACCATCTTGAGGATGAGGTTCCTGAGGAAGGTAACATCCTCCTTATAAAACTTACACTTGGAAGGCTTGATGAACAAGCCTGCCTTATGTAAGGCGGCCACCACTGCTTACAAGTCAGTAGCATGTTGTTCAGGAGTTGGGGAGTGCACCAGAATATCATCAATATATGCAACTACACAGGTAAACCAGAGGTCACCCAGTATATCTTTGATCATATATTAGAATGTAGCGGGAGCATTTTTCAACCCAAAGGGCATTACACGGAATTGGAAAATGCCGCGCTTCATCTGGATCGTCATTAACCATTCCCGCCCTTTCATTACCCGAATTTGGTTGAAAGTATTCACCAGATCCAGCTTAGAGAACACACGGGATTTGGCGATTGCCTGGCTGATCATCTGCTCCAGAGGCAGGGGGTAGGGATCTTAACCGTTATCTTGTCTAAATGGCCATAATCTACGCAGGGACAAAGAGAACCATCCGCTTTTCTGGCAAAGACAATGGGGGAGTATTGAATATTTGGCTTCGCCTAATGGCTGGTTTGTTGTTTGGTGGAAACTGCAGCTTTGAGCGTCTATTGTGTGAGGATAATTGACAGGATGGTGCTTTAAATTTATGGAATAGCTTTTTGGTAATACTTCAATTGTATACCCGGTAATTTCACTTGGACAATGGCACGCTGCCCTGATCCTACTGATCCCAAGTAAAAATTGACTTTAATATAAAATAAAGTGATAACGCAAAAAGTTTATAAGATAAATTAGAAACTTAATCCAGAAGTTAAAGGATGTCTTTATTAGTGTAAATGCAAGAGTTACTTATAGGGTTTGGTGTTAACCACATCTTACCCATGACGCCTTACTTTCAGTGGCCCTTAGCCACATAAAAAGTTTGTAAGGATGTCTACAAATACTTCAACTCAGGGCATCATGCTCAGCCTCAGAGTTGGAGTAAATACCTTCATCATTCTTGAGATGGCGTTTCATATGCATCTTCAAAATAGCTGAACTGTTTCACTTTCACATGTAATTGGCAGCACATAACAAGGTGATTTGTATCACTAATTAGTAATTAATTTGATCAAATACTCAACCAACATTAAAAACTAATTTTGACATAGACCAACAAAGCCCATGTGCCCGAGTCATTAAATCAAAACTTAAATTTTAGTTTGACCTAACCAACAAATCCCTTGAGCCCATGTCATCATAGTCGAATATAATTAAGTGAAATTGCTAGGCTGCAAGTCCCAAGTTCAGATACTTAGGATATACCTGAACCATAATTGTTGATATCAAATATCTGACGATTAGGTCCAATCAATTCCTCAACACTTCCCCCACCTTGACTGGATATAAGCGGCGGATATCCTTCTTCCTGGGTCACACTGTCTAACTCTTCACCTTCCTTGAAGTTTGAATGTCATCTCAATAGCCTTCCCTAAGCTGACAAGGCCGGTTTGCCTGATGCCAAGCTTTCTTGGGTTTTGGTGCATCTCCATCAGGGTCTAGACCTTTGGAACTTGTATGAAGTCCGCATCTCTCTGATTCCATTGCAGGCTTCTTCAGTTCAATTGCGCTCTCCTCCCCCACCAAAGAGGGGATACCTACTTCTAATTCCTTCAAGGCATCAATCTATGTAATAAACTATATGATTTGTAATTATTTTA